>QRFJ01004490.1:0-167113 GCA_006176705.1 Cocos nucifera
GCCACTAGTCTAGCTTAATGTCTCCAACATTATTCCATCACTGCACCAATCTTTCCTTGAAGATCCATTTTAACCTAATAGGTTACTAACCTATCTGGTGGATCTACCAAGTCCAGACTTTCGAGCACATCGAATCAATTTCTGACTGCAATTGCCTCTGCCATCCCAAACGCGATATGTTGATATTGTCTCGTTTGTAGGTTTTGAGATCATCACCATTGACGTCACCATTACCTATGAGATATTTCTCTCTTCTCTGAATCAATACCTAAGTCATCTTTCAGGGACGAAAAAACTCTTTCCGATCTACCGGGTTGGGGAGGTAGATATCTCTTATGGCTCAATCTGAGTTTGGTTCCAATTGATCCTTTAGCTCGTTGTACTTATGAGACTTTCTCATCAAGCTTAATCTTACTTTCCAATGCCGTAATCTTGATCATAAACTAATTTTTCAAGGAAAGATGCATTCGACTCATAATTACATTGTGGTCTCTCAAATGTAGAAAATAGTATCCTAATGACTCTTTAGGCATATTCTACTGAATGCGAGCATCCATGAAGGCACCTAACTCTAACTTATCCGCTTGTTCGTCCTTGACATGAGCCGAATACCTCAAATTTGAGACTGAAACTCAAACTTTGGTTTCTATACCAGTTCCCATATCTCATAACATTGTATGGTAGGAATCGGTTTTTAGAGGGAACCCTATTTCAGTAGATAAATTGAAGTAACAATGAATATCCACCCAAGAAAATTAGGAAGAGTAATGTGAAGCTCATCATGGATCGGACCATACATAGAATCGCGATTTCTATCGCATTTTCATGAAACCCCCGTTGAGTGAGGTATTGCCTGTGGAGTCTGATTGAGACGACTATGCATTTTTCTTGAGATAGTCTTAGAATTTTTTGGCTAAGGTATCACCATCCTCGATCTGAATTGAAAGACCTTATGGATTTTTCAGTTATTCTACCATGTCTGAATTCTTGAAGATTTTCAAAAGCTCAAACTTGTATCATAAGATACACTAATCCATACCTAGACAGGTCATTTGGTAAAAGATAAGTGAAGTAAGACAAACTATTGCCTCATAGCCTGGCCATCAAAGGGCCGCACACATCAGGGTATGTACTAAGCAAGCGAGATCTGTGCCCATTTTTCCATGTCCCATAAAAGGGAGAGTTTAGTTCATTTTGCCTGAGCACAGTATTCATAAGTTGGATATGACTCGAAAGTCAACAGAGTACTTGCAATAGCTCATCTTTTCTCCAATTTGTTGATCCTATCTTCTGCTATTGGACCTAATCTCAGGTGCCATAGATATCTATCGTTTGGACATCCTAGGTCGTTTTGGCATTCAGTTTTTACTCGATAGTTTAAAATAGATACATCAATATGTAGCTGATAAAGACGTTATCAAGAAAATCAATTAATTTTTATTTTTTCATAAAGAATGTTACAATGCGTCCTTAAAGAAGATTATATCACATAGCCTCTAGTGCTAAGCATGAAACAGAAGTCAAATTTTTCTGACTAGCTGTAAGGACATAATAAATAGTCTTTCAAAACTAATCTAACATCGATGCGTTAACGAATGAGGATATGTTTCCCCATCATGCAGCAACTCCTTGCTCCACATTATCGATGTCGTAGGATCATGTCATCCATCCTCTCATCCCCTTATCCTCAAGATCTTGCCATGAAAGATGGCACAGTATGACAGCACCTAGAACACGAGGCAAGCACCCCAATTGGATGCAGAAGAATTCGTAAGGTTTTAGACTCATAAACGAGCATACCTCTAGAAGACCTTCCTTCTTGTTTCTTCAAGGTGAGCCAGGTAAGTAGGCATAGTTCGCTTCCAATGGTCGTCGGCTGTTGCAATGAGAAACACTTTTCTTTTCTTCGAGCACCTATCCGACTCTTGCTTCTTCTTCTTTTCTCCTTCCATCTTTTACTTTTTTGTAGACTTTTTTTTCTTTTCAGAAGACTTTCTTTTGGAAGAAGTCCATTCCATAGCAAGAACTGAGCCTTTAAAACCTTTCATAGAAAGCTCAGCGGTGACCAGCATATTCATTAATTTGGCTAAGGAATTTTGAAGTTTATGCATGTGTAATTCATGATGAGAATTACCCATATGCATCAGTCAAGGATTGCGAATATAATATCATTCAACAGATCCAAGTCTACTTCACACCGAGCTTCTAAGCTCTTCCATATCCTTGATCATCATCAGACTAATATCTTGGACTAACTGTCCATCATGCATCTTAGCCTTAAAAAGTTATTCGTGACTTGATACTTGGCTGTGGTGACTCGTTCACCCAAACATCTCCTATAGGTGAGCCAAATTGGTGAGCAGTCCTGATATCTTCATATTGGCACTGGAGCTCATTAGACATCGAGCCCAACATGTAATATCTGGCCTTATTATCTTCGTCTATCCATTTTTTCAGAGATGCTCTCTGTTCAGTGGATGGACGGACTGGTAAGGTGGGAGGATTCTAGTCCAATACATGGGTTAACTTCTCAGAATCCAAAATAATTTTATACTTCCTAAGCCAATCTTTATAATTAGGTTCAGTCAGTCTATGTCTGTCCAGGATACGTGCCCATGGGTTGGACGCAAACATTTTTCCTATAGAGAGTCAAAGATTCTAGTTAGATACTATAATTATGACTTGACCAATTATTTTAGAGATTTTATTTTTAAACAAATTAGCTTCCACTATTTTCTTGGATTTCTACACTTCCTCTGTAGAGATGCAAAAATCTCCATGATTAATTGATTCTAGTGGATGGTGTTGGTCTCATCAACTGACTCTAACCTCACCTAACAGTTATTGATGTGTTTAGCCAATGAGTGAACAACTCTTGTTTCAATGATTCTCTACTATGGTGCCACCAAACTTGGTCTCTAATTCATGAATCTCATCGTACATAACAATTATTGATCCACTCTTAGTTAAGTCAGACCCACCATTTGCACAAACTGGATTCCTAATTGAGTCTCTCACCGTTATCCAGCAGAATATTGAGCCAACGTCATTCCTCCAGCCCATAGCATCCAATGCTAATAGATATGGTTGCATCTTTCCGGTGCAACTGAGCCATTGGTATCCAGTCGAGAACAATCAACTCCAAAAAGGCCGTTACATCTATAATGGTGGAAGACCTCAGAATTAATCTTTCTTAGAGAGATTGATTCAGGTCTCATTAAATTAAACTTGTCATAGTCATAACAATTATGACTAACCTAGTAGTCACGTTAGCTCGGATTTATGACCACCTCAAATCAGAACTGAGTCAACAAATATAGCCAGGTAAGTGAGATCGGTGGAAGGGATATGCCATTAACTCATACAAGAATGCATCAGGTCGAGTAGCTCCCAATTAAAAATCAGTCGATTATATGTGCCAAACTTACCTTAAACACCAAATTATTGAGTCAGAACCAATTGGGTTAGCCTACAATCCAACTCTAAAACCTCTGAGCCTAATTAGCTTCTTGCTGATCCTGACTCGACTTGACCAAACTTAATCCTATTAGGCCGGTCAATTTAAGCATTTGTTGATCACTACACTAAACTCTTGATTCGATTTGATCAATCGCTTAGACCTAATTGAGCTACCCAAGTTCGAACCCAGTATTATGAATATAATCTTTAGATCTAAATTTTTTAATTTTAGACCTAATTAAATATTCATAACTTCTTAATTCTAATTAAGTAGGGTTTATAAACAATAACACCATAAACCAGGTTTCAGGATCTAGGTTTTGCAGAAAGTAAGTTTTGAATTTCTGATTAAGGACGAATGTGCAGCATCCCTATCACATCATAAGAACACCCCATCGGATGGAAGGAGGGACCTTTATAATTCTCTTTCATTTTTATGATCGGATGGCCAAGAGGAATGCCTTAATCAGGAACATGTAATGACTACAAATAATTTTAGATCTTATATCAATATATCTTATATATATAATTAGATCTAATCATGGCATATTTTGCATACATCTCATGTATCAAATTATGCATATTTTCAGATCTAAATTATCTCATAATAATCTAAAAAAATTAGATTTAAATTGATCTTATCAAAATAAACTCTAATCTAGACAACTATGTAGAACTATTCTACAACTTGTCAGATATGCATCAATCATATCTCATATGATGTTTAATTAAATAATTTTTATTTAGTATTTTTTAGATATTATTATAATAATTTATAATTATCAAAAAAATATAAATAAATAATTCTAAAATATGATTTATTCAAATTAAATTTATAAATATGCAAGACTATTCTATAGAACTATTCTATTTTAGAACTAGTCATGCAATATTTCTAATCTTAGATCCAAAATCATTTTAATTTTTAATTTCAAATTTTAGATCTGATCACATCTCATGTGACATCTAAAATCACTTTATTTTTTAATTAAAATAAATTTAAAATTAGATCTAAATACTTTAGAACCTTGGTTCTGATACCAGTTGAAGAAATATCCTGATTTTTTGGACCAGGTTCGTTCAGATATGATCGGATCAAGAGATATATTTCAAAATTTTTTTTTTTAATCTAGATTAGATCTAAGATATTTTAGATCTAATATTTATTATTTTAATAATTAAAATAAATTTAGATAAATAAATCAATTTATATTTATTCTTGACATAGGATAATCCTATTACCCGTTGATGATCCTGTAAGCAGTGGAAGTTCTGGTTCTAGCCATGCAAGTGCCTGGCCTCTATCAGTATCCACTTGGGCTAGATCTAAAGATCCTCTTCTTTTCTATCACATCTCCAAAAATTAGATCTAGATCTGATTTGGAGGATCTTCAAAACATCTTTCGAAGATCAGCAGTTGTCCTTTGCAGCAGCGCAGCCTTCTACTTCTATCGCCTTTCCTCATCTGGATTACACCAACTTGGATCCCAAACTCCTTTGGGCATGGAGGAGGAGAGGGAGAAAGATGGATTGCATGGAGGAAGAAAGAGAGAGGCAGCCTTGGGGCATGGGAATTGTGTTCTCTCTTTGAGTTGGGTGCAGGGTCTTATTTATAGACTATGCATGATCCAACTCCTCTTCTTCCCAACCAATCACAACCCTTTGTGAAATCAGATCTAAATCTGATTGGTGGAATAGAGTCCCTTGGATTCATCCTTAGATGGCACCTAAGACCAGTCAAAGTTGGTTCTTAGGAGGAGTCTAATCGAAATCCAAAAAGAAGATGGTGTCCCTATCCAATAGGGACTCCTGGGCGCCTCAAACTTGGGTGCACGCCAAGGGTCCTTGGTGTGCGCCCTCCTCCTTGCCAGTTTCTGGCAGGGGACAAGCCCCCACCAGCTCTCCAATAGGTGCATGACACATGGACAGAAGTCAAAGTGTCAATGGTCAACATTTGACCAGTCAAAGGTCAACTTTTGACCAAAGTCAAAGGATGAGAAATGGCAGGTGACCAAAAATGGTAGGTATTATCTTACAAAATAAGACAACCCTTTTCTGACCTGGACAGGCTCCAGTCAGACCAAGTGAAGGCCTCTGATCGAGCACAAACTCCTTTGGCTCAGTTAGGACAACTATTTATGATAGTAAAAGAAGAACGTTAGGTTCAATCGAGTGCTAGCACGATTTCCTTGAACCTAATTGAATCTCATTCAGATCAATTGAACGGATCAGTTCAATTGATGATCACCAGATTCAAACCCTTGTTTGTGTGACCCAGTTAGGTTCAGTTCTGTATGGTAATGGGATATGTCATGATCTCTATCATCGACATCATCGAAACTCCTTTCGATGGATCAGAACTCTTCTGATTCGAACAGCTAGAATGATCGATCATCTAAATCATTCTAATTGCTCCCAAAATCCACCAGTGACACCTAGCAGTATATGGTGGCAACCCATCAGAGCTGAATGCGAACCTCTTGGTGCAGCTACCTGTGTGATTAAGTTCTTCTATCTTGAGCCCCGATCAGATTAGGGTTAAGGTGAACTCGTCAAACCCTAGTTTCTGTCATATGATGTAATCATTCGATTCAAGTCCGATGTGAAAACCTAAATAGAAACTCTTTCTATTATTTCACTCTGCCATGGCCATGGGCTTCTGGACTTGATTCTCATGATCATCATAGGGCTGCTCCTCTACCACCGAGGTAGATAGATTCCATCTTGATGCAATCCAGTTCCTACAATGAACATGCTATAGCCAACATACACCTCAGGGTTCCGTAATGGCTAGGAGATCGAGTTATGGTGTAGTCAAACTATAACACCCTCAAGGTGAACTACCGATGCACCTCAGGTCAAAGAACCAGACACACCACTGCAGCATCGAGTCAGTCATTGACGAGAAGGTAGACTTCCTAATGACTACTCGAGGTGGTCACGCTCAGTGCCCTCGTTCTCTAACGAGTACCTGTACTCTCGCTCTAGTGTCTCCACACCATAGACTCAAGACTCATCTACTAAAGAGAAGTGATTGTACACCAACCTTCCGGATCAATCACCATCCTCGTGATGATCCTATGGTCGGGAGCATTTTATGAGTTAATAATGATTATTCATGTCTTAAATTTTCAACTCTTGAAAATATGAATTATCATTATCATTAACTCAAAGGATGTATCACAGACACTAAATACACATATGTGATAGAAAATAACCTATTTTATTGATTTTAGTCAAAATTATAATTTTGCCCCTAGAAGTGTATTACAAGTGTAAGCCAATTCTGACTTTTAGGGCACATATATCTAACACCTGTCGGAGCCACCCATCTTTGGTTTGGACTTTATTTTGCAGGTCCCATCGATGGCCTCGCCTTCTCTACTCCAGCCATCTCCAACGTCCTCATAGATTTTCACACCAATAGGATTGGTGCTAGAAGAAGGGTCCTCTAAGCTCTTATTCTAAAAGGAGTGTCTAGTCGATCTTCTCTACCTTCCTTTCTCTCTTAATTTCTCAAAACCACTTATGTCTGACTTTTTTTGCTTCAGAAATGCCTCCAAAGAATACAACCATCTAATGGTCTGCTGCCTCCATCGTCAGATCTAAATCGGATCAATCCATTCTGGATCTGTCATCCACTCCCCCATCTCCTCTACCAATAGCCACGATGGATCCAGAGCAGTTCAATCTACTAATATAGCAAGTTTGAGGTCTCAACAAAATGGTGCAGGCCATACAGTAGCCTCTAGTGGTCTAGCCAAAAAACTTTCGATTGGAGTTTCAGGAGCCAGCACCAAGAGGGACAACCTGGGTTAGTAGATCCATCACCCACGAGAAAGGAAAGCAGAGAGTGAGAAGTCCCTGTTCTGATCATGATTCTTCTTCGGAGAAGATTTTTTTCATCTACAGTTGGTGGCCTTTGAAGATCCATGGTCGAGATGATACTCTCGATCAAAAATTACAGGACATGAACCAGTGGGTTGAGGAGCTCCGCCATGTCGTCCCAACTCACCATGATGATATCTACACCAATCCTCCCTTCTCTACCAAAATCATGCAAGAACCTATCCCGCTGAACTTTAAGCTCCCCCAGTTTGAGACCTATGATGGAACTTCTAATCCGATCGACCATCTAGATGCCTTTCAGATAATGATACTACTTCACGATGCGCTGGACGCCATCCTGTGCTGAGCTTTTCCATCTACTTTGAAAAAAGTAGCAAGAAATTGGTACTCGAGCCTCAAGTCGGATATGATCTTCTCTTTTGACCATATGAGCCATCAATTTATGGCTCATTTCATAAGCAGCCAATGTTCGAGGTGAGGTTCAGATTGTTTCATCAACATAAAGTAGAAAGAGGAGGAGTCCATCCGAGTTTACATCGGTCACTTCAATACTACTATGTTGGAGGTCCGAAACTTGGACCAATCTATAGCCATGGCCGTATTGAAGAGCGGCCTTCAGAAGAATGATCTTCTATCTTTCTTGAAAAGAAAGTATTCCAGGAATTTTACTGATATGTTAGCCCAGACTGAAGATTATGTTCGGATGGAGAAGGCCTTTAAGTTGAAAGATGATGAGGCCATAAGAGAGTAGCAAGCGGGCAAACCCAGCAAGCCCACACCCGATAGAAAGTTGAGTAAAGCTCGGCCGCATTTTTGAACTCCTCCTGAGCACAGACGAGCTCGGACTCCCCCTCGAGCTTGTCGATAGGGAAGCCCAGATCGGAGGACTCGATGGAACTCTTCCCCTAGAAGATTTAACAACTATGCTTCCTTGAATTCCTCAAAGATGTAGGTGCTAATGGAGATAAAAGAGCAGCTAGTGGAACTAGAGAGGATGCGAACTCATCCAGTCAAGCGCAATCTGAATAAGCATTCCCTCTATCATCATGATCATGATCACGATGGTAGAAGAATGCATCCAGCTTTAGGATGAGATTGAGGCATTGATCAGGAGAGATTGGCTGAATCAGTTCATCAGGCACCGACCAAAAAAAGAGAAGATCATCCGAGAGCCCCGCTGCAACCTAAACCATCCTGGCAGGATGAGCCCCAAGGAGATCGATCCTCTCTTGTAGTCATTAACACCATCACTGGGGGACATCAACAAGGGAAGGCCAACAAATTAGTAAAGCTGGCAAAAAGACAGCAGACTGAAAAATCCATCACCTTCACTGAAGAAGATGCCTAGGAAGTTTAGCTCCCGCATAATGATGCGGTTGTAGTTACTTTAAATATTGCTAATTATGATGTATGCCACATTTTAATGGATAATGGAAGCTCTGTTGATGTCTTATTTTATGATGCTTTTTCTAAAATATCCATATTTGATGATAGGATGGGCCCGATTAATTTTCTGTTGGTAGGATTCATAGGTGATGCAGTATCGATGGAAGAAATAATAACATTGCCTATGGTAGCCGACCGATATCCAAAGTGATCTATGGCACAAGTTAATTTGTTGGTAGTCAAAGCCCCCTCTGCCTATAATGTGATCCTTGGTCAATCCGGTTTGAATGCACTTTAGGCTGTAGTTTCTACTTACTATTTTAAAATGAAGTTTCCAAACAGGTATGGAGCCTGGGAGGTCAGAGGAGATCAAGCACTAGCTCGACACTGCTATAGTATTGCTTTATAGGGAGGAAGACAAGCAGGCCTTTATCTGGTGGATGGACTTGATGCTCGTGATGATCTATCTGAAGAAAGAGGAGAACCCATCGATGACTTTGAGGAGATCCCTCTAAATAATGGAAATAAAGAACATACTGTAAATATCTGTTCGAACCTAAAAAGAGAAGTTAGAAAGTAGCTCATCTCCTTCTTGCAAAAAAATATTGATGTCTTCACTTGGACGCCTGCAAATATGTCCGAAATCAATGCAGAAGTCATGGAGTACCGTCTGGGCATAGATCTTAAGCGACAACTAGTAAAGCAGAAGAAACACAGCTTTGCATCGGAGAGGCAGAAGGCGATAATGGATGAAGTCAATAAACTTCTTAAGATAGGATTCATTCGAGAAGTGCTTTATCCAGACTAGATTGCAAATATTATCCTGGTTAAAAAGACAAATGTTAAGTGGAGAATGTGCATAGACTTCATACATTTGAACACAGTCTGCTTGAAAGATAACTATCCTCTGCCCAGGATCGACCAGCTAGTGGATGCAACTTCAGGCCATAAGCTCCTTACTTTCATGGATGCCTTCTTTGGTTATAATTAAATCCAGATGGCATCAGAGGATGAGGAGAAAACTACTTTTATTACTAACCATGGTCATTATTATTACAGGATCATGCCATTTATGCTTAAAAATGCAGGTGCAATATACCAGTGCCTGGTAAATAAAATTTTTAAGAAGCAAATCGATCGTAATATGGAGGTCTATGTAGATGATATACTGGTCAAAGTTGATCTTCTTCAAATCACATCGCTGATCTTAAGGAGACCTTTAATACCCTTCAAAAGTACAAGATAAAACTAAACCCTACGAAATGCATTTTCAGAGTAACCTTGGGAAAGTTCTTGAGATTCATGGTATCAAGCCACGGTATCGAGGCCAACCTAGAGATGATCAGATCCATCTAGAAAATGACTGTCCCAAAAATAATAAAGAAAGTTTAATGCCTCACAGACAAGGTGGCAGCTTTGAATCACTTCATCTCAAGATCGATGGAGTGCTGCATGCCCTTTTTCCAAGTACTCAAATAGTCCAAGAACTTCAGCTAGACTTCTAATTGCCAGTGAGCCCTTGAAGAATTGAAGAGCTATCTCAGCTCACCCCCACTGCTTGCCAAACCTGAATCTGAAGAGAAATTATTCCTGTACCTCGCCATATCTCCCATAGCTGTTGGGGCGTGCCGGTCAGAGAAGAAGCAAAAATTCAAAAGCTGATCTACTATATAAGCAGAGTCTTAAGAGATATAGAAATTAGGTATACCGAATTAGGAAACCTAATCTATGCCTTATTGATTATAGCCAGGATGCTCCGACCTTACTTCCAAGGGCACACCATTACTCTCCTCATCGATCAATCCATCAAGATGGTTCTTCATCGACCTAATACCTCTGGCAGAGTGGCAAAATGTTTAACTGAGCTGACTAAATTTGACATTCATTTCCATCCTTGGCCATCCATTAAAGCTTAAATATTGGTTGATTTCATAGTAGAGTGCACTATTCTGAAGGAGATTGAACCAGAGCATCAAGAAGCCTTTATCCCTAGCTCCCTAGAAGGGAAGGTCGATCTTCCTGAAAACTCTAGGCACTTTATGTGGATCGTTCATCCAATACTTCTGAGATAGGTGTGGGCTTGATCCTCATCAATCCAGAAGGAGTTGTGGTGGAGTACGCATTGCGCTTTGACTTTCTCGCCACTAACAATGAAGCAGAGTATGAAGCCCTACTTGTAGGATTGAGGATAGCCAGGGAACTGAAAGTGCAACATTGGAAGGTTTATAGTGACTCACAGCTATTGGTGGGATAAGTTAATAACTTTTTTGAAACTCGAAAGAAAAGTATGAAAAAGTACTTGAAAAAGATGAAGACCTTAAGTTCGGCCTTTGATAATTTTGACATTTAGCAGATCTCTAGGATAGAGATCACAAGAGCCGACCTCCTCTCTAAGCTGGCCACTTTAGCCCTAAATGAATTATCAAAAGAAGTACTTTTTGAGGTCCTGCAATGCCCGAGTTCGGAAGAGCCCCAGGCGATAATGTAGGTTGATCATGAGCCTAGTTGGATTGACCCATTAATAGCACATCTCAGGAAAGGAACTCTTTTCAGAGATCACAAAGAAGCTCAAAAGTTAAGAAACTAAGCTTTCCACTGCATTTTGTATGAAAATAGGTTGTATAAGAGGTCATATTCATTGCCACTCCTCAAGTATTTTTGACCTTCAGAGGCCAGCTATGCCTTGGAGAAGTTCATGAGGGAATTTACAAAAATCATTTGGGGGCAAAATTCTGATCATATAAGTTGCTTTGTCAAGGATACTATTGGCCGACAATGCATCAAGATGCGATGGATTATGTAAGAAAGTGCGATAGGTGTCAAAGAAATGCAAATATTCAAAGACAACCGATTTTGTAGCTCACATCGTTAAGTGCCCTCTAGCCATTTGCATAGTGGGGGATGAATATACTCAGACCTTTATCTATGGCATCTAGACAGTGAAAGTTTCTACTAGTGGTAGTGGATTATTTTACTAAGTAGATTGAAGTCAAACCTCTGGCAAAAATCACTGAAGCTAAAGTACAGGACTTCATTTGGAAGTTGATTGTTTGCAAGTTTGGTCTACCTCGAATGCTGATCACTGATAATGGGCGTCAGTTCGCATGTGCGAAGTTCACTGGGTTCTGTGAAGATTTGAATATATCTCACCATTTTACATTAGTGGCTCATCCACAAGCGAATGTTGAGACAGAAGTGACTAATAGAACTTTGCTTCAAGGGATAAAGACCAGGCTTGAAAGAGCAAAGAGGACATAGGTGGATGAACTTTGTCATGTGCCCTGAGCTTATCGAACTACTCAAACATTATCCATTGGAGAAATATCCATTGTGCTGGCCTTTGGGATGGAGGCGGTTATCCCGATCGAACTTGAACTTCCCTCAGCACAAGTAGAGTTCTTCAGTGAACAAGGCAATTCGTAGGACCTCACGGCTAACCTTGATCTGCTAAAAGAAAAAAGGAAGAAGGCCCAGATCTGAATGGCAGCTTACAAGCAAAGGGTAGCTCGCTACTATAATTTGAGGGTCAGGAGCAAAACCTTCAGAATAAGGGATCTCGTACTTTGACGAGTGGACATTTCACAGCCTCAAAATTAAGGAAAGCTTGCCCCAAATTGGGAAGGTCCTTACAAGGTGGTGGAAATTGTTCGATCAAGAATATATTATTTAAAGGATCTTGGAGGATCTACGCTCCCACGACCTTAAAATTTGAAAAATCAATGAATATACTATCAATAATTCAACTCTAATAAAATTTTTTCATTTCAATATTTTTTTGGCACAAAATCGTGTGATGACTGGAAATGACCTGGCCAAACTTCATCAATAAACAAAGTAGAAGACCTTTGATTATTTAAGATAGGAGGAGGGGAGAGGCCCTTTCAACGGTCCTTTTGTGCCCTTATACTTTTGTTAGGGATAGGAGGAGGACCTCACTCTAATAAAGAAAGGCCAATCCCATCAAAAATAGGAGGAGAACCTCATCCTGACAGGAGGACAAAAAAGATTAGTCGTATCAGAAATGGAAAGAGGATCTCATCCTAACATGGGTGATGAAGATCTCTAATTATTTAAGACAGAAGAAGGGAAGAGGCCCTTTTAATGATCCTTTTGTGTCCCTATATCTTTGTTAGGGATAGAAGGAGGACCTCGCCTTAACAAAGAAAGACCAACCCCATCAAGAATAGGAGGAGAATCTGATCTTGATAGGAAAATAAAAATAACCAACTATGTCAGAAATAGGAGGAGGACCTCATCTTGATATGGATGATAAAGACCTCCGATTATTTAAGATAAGAAGAGGGGAGAGGCTCTTTCAATAACCCTTTTTATGCACCTATACCTTTATTAGGGATAAAAGGAGGACCTCGTTCTAATAAAGAAAGATCAATTCTATCAGGAACAGGAGGAGAACCTCGTCCTAATAGAAAGATAAAAAGACCAACTGTATCAGGAACAGGAAGAGAACCTTATCCTAATATGGATGAAGACCTCTAATTGTTTAAGATAGGAGGGGAGAGATCCTTTCAACGATCTTTTATTCCCCAATGACTTTGTTAGGGATAGGAGGAGGACCTCATCCTAAGAAGGGGTCAACCCCATCAGAACAGAAGGAGATCATCCTGATAGAAAGACAAAAAAATAAACTGTATCAAAAAATAGGAGGACCTCATCCTGATACGAGTGATGAAGATCTCTGGTTATTTAAGATAGGAGGAGGAGAGAGGTGCTCTTTCAACGATCTTTTTGTGCTCCTATACAGGAGGAGGAGACCTTCCTAAAGATTCCAAGAGAAACAGGAGGAGACCTCATTGTGGAGGACAATTATGACCATATTGGAAGAAGAGAAGACCTTGTCTAACGAATGGATACCTCTAGTGTGAAAGAGGGGAGAGGTTTTCCGATTCTTTTGTGCTATATTTTGTCAGGGATTAGGAAGAGGACATCCTAAAAAGAAAGCTCCATCAGAAATAGAAAGAGATCCTCATCCTGATAGAGGACAAAGATTAAGCGTATCAAGAATAAGGAAAACCTCTTGACATCGATCCTCCGAATTGTAGTTGGTGCTAGTTGGGAAGCCACGTCGGGCCAAGAGTTAGGGCTCTAGGAGTTGGAAGGTGCTGTTTGAATTTAATCACGCCTAAGTATAGGTGGAATAGCCAGGGGTGAAGCAGGAGATTTGAGGCTCGTAGGTATTGTGTTAATGAAGTTCTTTGTGAGTGGGTTTAAGTTCATTTTAGTTATAGTAATCAAACATTATAACTTTTATAATGAGAAGGAAATATAATTGAGTTTTTCTTCCTAACTCTCTTCTCTCTTCTCTCTGGTTCCAACACCAAAACCCTAGCTTCTCTTATCTTTCTTAGATCTTCTTCAGTTTGCTGGATTAACATCTAAGTTCACACAAGAGATTGGATCTATGGCTGTGGCTCCAAGCAGACGTAGGAACAATAATTGGTATCAGAGCTAGGTGATGCTTGGGATGTTGAGGAACAACAATTGGTATTAGAGCCAGGTTAAGCATGAAGGAGGAAGAAAATCAGTTTTCAGCAGAGATCAGCAGTGAGATTCAGATCTAAAGGCTTTCTCTAAGCTTCGTGAGGAAGGAAAAGATTACAAAGCTACTGTCCACCATTCCTAGTCAAGGTATTTCTCAGATCTATCTATTTACTGTTATTTGATTCAGATTGATCATAGAGAACAGCGGGTTGAAGGTAGGATTAGAGAAGTTTGATGGAAAAAAAAGTTTCACGATGTGGATGGTAAGGGTGGAGGATCTGTGGTTCAGATGAGGTTGGATTCGACTTTGGAAAATAGGTTAGAGGAGATCACAGGAAAGGAGTGGGTATCTATGGAGAAAAGGGCATGTACCATGATTAGGACTTATTTGGTGGATGAGATTTTGTATGGTATGTTGGAGGAAAAAACTCCCAAGGGATTATGATCAAGGTTGCAATAGTTGTATATGGAGAAGAATATATGCAACAAGTTGATGCTGAAGAAGCAACTATATAGCCTTCAGATGTAGGAGGGTGAGGATGTTGTAGAGCATATTCAGCAGTTCGATCGGATGAGCATGAACTTACTCAATATAGGAGTGGATTTAGAAGAGGAGGACAAGAGTCTATTGTTGTTGTGTTCGCTATCCGAGATCTTTGATCCATTGGTGACAAGTTTACTATATGGTAAGGAGACACCGATGTACGAGGAGATCGTATCAGTGCTCAGGTCCAACGAGCAGCGAGAACGGATGATGAAGAGAAAGGTTTTCCAGGAGAGTCTTGTGGTTTCAGAGAAGCACACGAAAGAAAAGAAGAAGGTCGAACAGAGGGGTAGCAAGGGGTCCAAGAGATGCTTCAAGTATGGAGAAGTAGGGCACTTTAAGTGAGAGTGTCCACTTTGGAAGAAGTGCAAGGAAGGAGAAAGTGAAGGAAAAAAAACCTATTTTTTAGATCAAATTCGTTCAGATCTGATTGGATCAAGAGGGATATTTTAAAATTTTTTTTCTAAGATCCTAATCAGATCTGAGACTCTTCAGATCTGATCTTATTGATCTGATAAAAAAATAAAATTAAATTAAATCTAATTTAATTATACCTATATTTTGGGTAATCTAATTATCCTGTGATGATCCCGATGTTTATCTGAGATTCTAGATGTAGCCATGCAAGCACCTGACCTCTACCAGTATCCACTTGGGTAGAATCTGGATATCTTCTCCTTCTCAATCTATGCTTCAAAAATCAGATCTGGATTTGATCTTGAAGGTCTTCAAAATAGCTTTTGAAGATCAGTCGTTGTCTCTTGCAGTAGTGCTACCTTCTTCCTTTCCTGTCGCCTTTCTCTTGCTTGGATCGCACCAAACTCAAGCCCAAGGACTCTTGGACGTGGATAGGAGAGAGAGGACCTGAAGATGGCATGGAGAGGGAGGAAGAGAAACTTTGTGGCATGGACAAGGGGTAGAAGATCAAAATCCTAGGTGCAAACAGGGTTTATATAGACCCTGCCGTGCCATGCAGTGCCACATCATCCCGGCCAATCATGGCTTTTTGTGTAATCAGATCTAAATCTGATTGGTGGGATAACATCATCTGATCCAATTAGATTTGAGTCCCTCACAAACCTCCTTAGGTGGCACCAAGATTGGTCAAAGAAGACTCTTTGGCGCCACCTTAGTAGAAAGCATGAAGCAACCTGGAGTCCCATCTGTATGGGACTCCAGGCGTCATACTCATGGGGCGCATGCCTCCCTAGGCATGCACCCCCTCCCTTTCTGCTTTTTAGCTGGGGGACAAAATCCCATCATCTCTTCTATGGGTGCATGATACATGGGTAGATGTCTAAGTATCAAAAGTCAACATTTGACCAAAGTCCAAAGACAAGATTTAGCAAGTGACGGAAAATGGTAGGTATTGTCTCAAATTTATCTCATAAATTAAGACAATCCTTTTCTGAGCTAGACAAGCTCCAGTCAGACCAAGTAAAGATTTTTGAGTGAGCCCAAATATATTTGGCTCGGTCGAGACAACTTTTAATGATTGTTAAAGGAGAATATTAGGCTCAATCATGTGCTAGCATGATTTTCATGAATCTAATTGAATCTTATTCAAATCAATTGAATTGGGTTAGTCTAATTGATGATATCTAGATCCAAATTCTTATTTATGTGATCCAGTTAGGTTCAGTTTTATAAGATAATGGGATATATCATGATCTCTATCATCGACATCATCGAAACACCTTCCGATGGATCAGAACTTTTTTGATTCAGACAACTAATATGATCGATCATCCATATCATTTTAGTTGCTCTCAAAATCCATCAGTGACACCTAGCAGCATATGATGGCAACCCATCAGAATTGAAAATGAACCTCTCGATGTTGTTATCTATGTGATTAAGTTCCTCTATCTTGAGCTCCGATCGGATTAGGGTTAAGGTGATCTCGTCAAGCCCTAATTTTTGTCATATAAATTAATCATTCGATTCAAGTCCAATATGAAAATCCTAATAGAAACTCTTTCTATTATTTCACTCTGCCATGACCATGAGCTTATGGACTTGACTCTCATGATCATCATAAGGCTGGTCCTCATCTACCAAGGTAGATAGATCTCCTATTGGTGCAATTCAATTCCTACAATGAACATGCTATAGCCAACATACACCTTAGGGTTCCGAATAGCTAGGAGACCAAGTTATGGTGTAGTCAAACTATAACACCCTCAAGGTGAACTGCCGATGCACCTTAGATCAAAGAACTAGACACACCACTATAGCTTCGAGCCAGTCATTGATGAGAAGGTAGACTTCTTGATGACTGCTCAAGATGGTTACGCTCAGTGCCCTCATTCTCTAACGAGTATCTATACTCTCGCTCCGATGTCTCTACACCATAGACTCAAGACTCATCTATCCTAAAGAAGTGATCATACACCAATCTTTCGAATGAATCATCATCCTTATGATGATCCTACAGTCGGAAGCATTTTATGAGTTAATAATGAAAATTCATGTCTTAAATTTTCAACTCTTGAAAATATGAACTATCATTATCACTAACTTAAGGGATGTATCACAGATACTTTCAAATACACACTATGATAGAAAATAATTTATTTTATTATTTATAGTCAAAATTATAATTTTGCCCTTAGATGTGTATTACAAGTGTTAGCCAATTCTGACTTTTAGGGTACATATATCTAATAAACTCTCACTTGACCTAAAGCTAATTGGCTACAAATCTAAGTCCCATCTTCTTAAGATGGGCTTCGATCTTCTGCTGGCCCAACAGCTTTGTGAGTGGGTCTGCCACATTGTCTACGGAGTTGACTCTCTTAACCTCGACATAACCTTTCTCGAGGTAATTGCGGATGAGCTGATATCGCCGCTCGATGTGCTTGGATTTCTAGTGAGACCTCGACTTCTTAGCAAGGGCTATGGCGCCATTATTGTCACAGTATAAAGGAATGACATCCGATGGCATCACTTCGATCTCTAAGAAAAACTTCTTGTACCAGAATGCCTCCTTCGTAGTTTCTGATGCAGTGATGTATTCTGCTTTCATGGTGGAATCTACTATCACTGTCTACTTGAAACTCTTCCAACTGACAGCAACATCAATATACATAAATAGACAGATGTCGACTTTCGATCATTTACTAAATCCAGTTGTTACCCTTGGACTTGGAGTTCTCCATTACCAAAACCAATCAACATCCTTATTCTTCTCAGTACTTAAGTATTTCATAGATTCCAGTGTTCTTCATTGATTCAACTGTATCTGTCGTGACACTCACAGCATGGGAATTCAAGTCGTGTACACAACATGTATGAGGCCCCTATTGTGAGGATAAAGGATCATCATGCGTTCAATCTCCTCCGATATTATGGGACACATTTTCTTAGAGAGATGAATGTCATGTCTGAAGGTACCAATCCTCTCTTGGAGTTTTCATGCTAACCTCTTTAACACTCCTCTATGTACATCTTTAGAAAGACCTGCATCCTATTCGTCTATTCTATAGACCTTAATTCTTAGAATGAAGGATGCTTTCCTAGGTCTTTCATGAAAAATTCATTAGATAAACATTTTAACTATGTCATATGAGAAATATCATTCTCATAAGAAGAATATCACACATAGTACGAGAAGATAATAGCATCTCACTAATTTTTTAAAAATACATGATTCCTCCTCATTTGATGACAAATAATTTGATCATATCATTAATATTCAGCTCCGAGAATGCTTGCTTAAGTCCATATATGGACCTTTGTATTGCATATGGAGTGAAATGCAGCTCAAATACTTCCTCATATCTATTATGAATATCATTTTACATCTTTGCCATATTTCATAATCAAATAAGTGCCCAATGTGCATGAGCATGCTACTGCGAAAAGGTATTTTAGTAAGCCTTCATTTCTGTTTGCACTAATCTGCTTGAATGTCTCCATATTTCAATCTGCATAAATCTTTCTTTGTAATCCATTTACACCAAAGGTACTATAGCTTTCGGTGAATCTACCAAGATCCAGACTAGTTTGAGTGCATCGAGTCATTTTGACTTTATTGTCTCTAACCATCTAAGTGATATCTGTATCATCTCACATAGGTTTTGAGATCACACCTTATTACCTACAACTTTTCTACTTTCTTTTGAGATAGTAGCTAAGTATCTCTCAGGAAACGAAAATTTCCGATCTATTAATGGAGAGGTAGTGATTGCTCCCTGATTGATTTGGAGCTTAGCTTTTGTGAGACTTTCTCCGAGCTTGATCTGTTTTCTAATGCGCTTCTTGAATAAACTATTTTCAAGAAAGGCATGCCGATCACAATCATATTGTGGTCTTCTAGAATATAGAATAATTCCTAATGACTCTTTGGATATCCTATAAAATGAGCTTAAAAGACCTATACTCTAACTTATCTGCTGTATCTTTGACATAAGACAACCCTAAATTTTGATAGACTTAGTTCTTACCTGCATATCTCATACGGTGTGGTAGAATAGTTTTAGAGGGAATCCTATTCAGTAAATATATAATAGTTAATAGACTATGTCTCCAAAGAAAATAAGAAAGGTCTGTGAAGCTCATCTGGATCAGACCATATTTAATAGGATCCGATTCCTCCATTCTGAAATCCCATTGAGTTGAGATATTTCAGGTGGAGTCCACTAAGAGACTATGCCATTAAGCTTGAGATAGTCTAAGAATTTCTGACTAAGGGATTCTCCTCCTCGATCTAATTGAAGAATCTTAATGAATTTTTCAGTTTGCTTTTCGACTTCATATCTGAATTTCTTGAATTTTTCAAAAGCTTCAGACTTGTGTCTTATAAGATACACGTATCCATACCGAGATAAATCATCGGTAAAGATTATGAAGTAAACAAAGTAGCCTCTAGCCGGCACATGAAATGGGCCGTACACATCAGTATGTACTAGGGCAAGTAGATCCATGGCCCTTTCCCCATGTCCTACAAAAGGGAGCTTAGTCATTTTGCCATGAAGATATGATTCACAAATTGAATATGACTCGAAAGTCAGCGGACTCAATAGTTTGATTTTTTCCAATTTGTTAATCCTATCTTCTGCTATATGATCTAGTCTTAGGTGCCATAGATACCTATCATTTGGACTATCCCTGGGTCATTTTGATCTTATAGCATTCATATTTTGCTCAATATTAAAAATAGATACATCAATATGTAACTGATAGAGATCGTTAATGAGGAAATTACTTATAATTTTATTTCTTTCATAAAGAATATTATAATGATCCTTAAGAAAACTAATTACATAGCCTTCTTGTGCTAAACATGAAACAGAAATCAAATTTTTGCTTGCAGCTGGCACATAATAACAATCCCTATGTACTAAATCTAAGCCAGATGGTAGTCAAAAAGAATAGATTTCCATGGCCACAATAGTAATCCTTGCTCCATTTTTTATGCATAGGATCATCTCACCATCCCTCTGCCTCTTGCTATCCTCAAGATCTTGCATAGAAGTGCATAAATGAGCACTAGAATCAGAGTCAAGCATCCAACTGGATGCAGAAGAAACCGTAAGGTTAGATTCAATAACGAGCATACCTCCAGAAGGATCTGTCTCCTTCTTATTCTTTAGGGTGGATAGGTATATAGGATAGTTCCGCTTTCAGTGGCTGTTAGTATTATAATGGAAATACTTTTCTTTGTCAACGGCCTTCTTCTTTAGCTCTGCCTTCTTTTTCTTTCTACCTTTCACCTTCTATCTTTTCACAGACTTCTACTTTTCAAAAGACTTTCTCTTGAAAGAAGTCCATTCCATAGCAAGTATTGAGCCTTTAGAACCTTTCATAGAAAGCTCAGCAGTAACTAGCATATTCATAAGCTCAGCCAGAGTACTCTAAAGTTTATGCATATGGTAGTTCATGATGAACTGTCCATACGCATCAGTCAAGGATTGCAGAATTATATCATTCTGCAGATCCAGGTCTAACTTCACTTCGAGCTTCTCAAGCTCTTCCAAGTCCTTGATCATCATCAGACAATGATCTTGGACTGACTGTCCATCATGCATTTTTAGTCTTGAAACAGTCGTTTTAGTGACATGATACTTGGCTGCACGACTCTGTTCACCAAATATCTCTAGTAGGTGAGCCAACATTTGGTGGACAGTCTTGATATCTTCATGTTGGCGCTGAAGCTCATCAGACATCGAGCCCAACATGTAGTATCTGGCCTTGTTATCTTCGTCTGTCCACTTTGTCAAGAGATGCTCTCTGTTTCCGCGGATGGACGGATTGGTAAAGTGGGGGGATCCTGGTCCAATACATGAGTTAACTTCTCAAAATCCAAAATGATTTTGAAGTTTTGGAGTCAATCGTTGTAATTGGATCCGGTCAGTCTATGGATGTCCAGGATACGGGCTAGTGGGTTGGATGCAGATATTTTTTTTTTCTGTAGAGAGTTAAAGTTTCTAGTTAGATTTTATAATTAAGACTTAACCAATTTATTCAGGAGTTTGATTTTTAAATAAATTAGCTCCCACTATTTTTTTGGATCCCTACACTTCCTTTGTAAAGATGTGAAAATCTCCACGATTATTGATTTCTAGTGGATGGTGCAATCCCACCAACTGACTCATCACCTCACCTAAGAGTTATTGGTGATGGATTAGCCAATGAGTGAACAACTCTTGTTTAATGATTCTCTAATCATGGTGCACCCAAGCTTGGTCTCTAATTCATGAATCTCACCGTGTCCAAAATATTGATCCACTCCTTAGTTAAGTCAGACCCACCATTTGCATAGATTGGATTTCTAATTGGGTCTCTCATCATATCCAAAATATTGAGCCCAATCCATCCTCCAGCCCGTAGCATTCAATACCTAATAGACATGATTGCATCTTTTCGATGCAACTAATCCACTGTGACCAGCTAAGAACAATCAATCCTGGAAAGGGTCTACATAACTACAATGGTGGAAGACCTTAAACTTAATCTTTTCTTAGAAAGATTTGATTTAGGTCTCTTTAAACTTGACTTGACATAGCCATAACCATTATGACTAACCTAGTGGCATGGGTTAGCTTAGATTATTAGCCACCTTAGATCAAGATTGAGCTATAAATATGGCAAAGTAAGTGAGACCGGTGGAAGGGATATGCCACTAACTTGATAAGAATGCATTCGAGTCAAGTAGCTCCTAATTAAAAACCAGTCGATCGTATCTGTCAAACTTACCTTAAACACCAAATTGTTGAGCAAGAACTAAATGGGTTAGCCTACAATCTAGACTCTAACCACTAAGCCTAATTAGGTCTTAACTTGATCGATCACTCATGTGATTCGACCTTGATCCAGACTTAATCCTATTAGCTAGTCAATTTAAGCACTCTTGATCCCATCTAACTGACTCTTGATTCTGTTTGATCAATCACTAGACCTAAATAGAAGCTACCAAAGGTCTCCAATAGCTTACATTTATGAATAAATGTCTAACAAAAATTCTTATTTTAGACCTAACATATTCATAATCTTAATTCTTAATTAAGTTTAGGGTTTATAAACAAAACATGTAAATAAAATCTTAAGATTTCAAAATCTAGGATTTTACAGAAAATAAGTTTTTGATTTTTGATTAAGGACGAACGTGCAGCATCCCTATGTTAGAATATGTGCCCTAGAAGTCAGAATTGGCTGACACTTGTAATACACTTCTAGGGACAAAATTATAATTTTGACTAAAATCAATAAAATGGATTATTTTCTATCACATATATGTATTTAGTGTCTGTGATACATCCTTTGAGTTAATGGTAATGATAATTCACATTTTCAAGAGTTGAAAATTTAAGACATGAATAATCATTATTAACTCATAAAATACTCTCGATCATAGGATCACATGTGGATGGTGATTGATCTGGAAGATTGGTGTACAATTGCTTCTCTTTAGTAGATGAATTTTGAGTCTATAATGTGGAGACACCGAAGCAAGAGTACAGATACTTGTTAGAGAATGAGGGTACTGAGCATGACCACCTCGAGTAGTCATTAGGAAGTCTACCTTCTCATCAATGACTGACTCGATGCTGCAGTAGTGTGTTTGGTTCTTTGACCTGAGATGCATCGGTAGTTCACCTTGAGGGTGTTATAGTTTGACTACACCATAACTCGATCTCCTAAACATACGAAACCCTGAGGTGTATGTTGGCTATAGCATGTTCATTATAGAAACTAGATTGCATCAAGATGGAATCTATCTACCTCGGTGGTAAACAAGCAGCCCTATGATGATCAAGAGAATCAAGTCCAGAAGCCCATGGCTATGGCAGAGTGAAATAATAGAAAGAGTTTATATTTAGATTTTTACATCGAATTTGAATCAAATGATTACATCATATGACAGAGACTAAGGTTTAACGAGTTCACCTAAACCCTAATCTGATCGGAGCTCAAGATAGAAGAACTTAATCACACAGGTAGCTGCACCAAGAGGTTCACATTCAGCTCTGATGGATTGTCACCATATACTGCTAGGTGTCACTGGTGGATTTTGGGAGTAATTAGAATGATTTAGATGATCGATCATTCTAACTGTTCGAATCAGAAGAGTTCTGATCCATTGAAAGAAGTTTCAATGATGTCAATGATAGAGATCATGACATATCTCAATATCATACAGAACTGAACCTAACTAGATTATACAAACAAGGGTTTGAATCTGGTGATCATCCAATGAACTAATCTAGTTTAATTGATTTTGAATGAGATTCAATTAGGTTCAAGGAAATCATCTAGCACTCGATTGAACCTAACGTTCTTCTTTTACTATCATAAATAGTTGTCTGACTGAGCCAAAGGAGTTTATGCAAATCAGAAGCCTTCACTTGGTCTGATTGGAGCATTTCTAGATCAAAAAAAGATTGCTTATTTGTAAGATAATACCTACATTTTTTATCACCTGCCATTTTTATCCTTTTGACTTTGGTCAAAGTATGACCTGTTGACTGTTTAATATTGACCACTTATGAACACTTTGACTCTATCCACATGATCAGCACCTATTGGAGAGCTGGTGGGGCCTTGTCCCTGCAAAAACCTGTGGCAGGAGGGTGCGCACCAGCCACCCTTGGCGGTGTCCCAAGCTGGAGGCGCCAGGAGTCCCATGTGACAGGAACTCTATCTCTTTTGGATTCCGATTAGACTTCTCCTAAAAATTAAGTTTGACTGGTCTTAGGCACCAATCTAAAGAAGAATCTAAGGGACTCTATCCCACTTAATCAGATTTAGATCTGATTTCACAAAATAATATGATTGATTGGAAGAAGAGGATGGATTCACTGCATAGTTCTATAAATAAGACTCCTATGCCCAACCAAGGAGTATCTGAAATCTGAGAAGAGTTCTCTACACGCCGCTAAGCCTCTCCCTCTTCCCCTCCATGTCAAGTTCTCACTTCTCCTCTCCTCTCGCACATGCCAAAAGGATTTGGAATCTGAGGTTGGTGCAATCCAACAATAGAAAGCCGACAGAAAAGCTAGAAGCCTGTGCCCTTGCAAAGGATAACTGCTGATCTCGAAAGGTATTTGAAGATCCTCCAAATAGATCCAGATTAATTTTTGGAGATAGTGATATAGAAAAGAAGAGAATCTTCTAGATTCAAGCTAGAGGTGGAATCGTTGAGGCCAGCCACTTCATGGCTAGATCCAGAACCTCTGCTGCTTACAGGATATCAATGGGTAACAATTACCTATATCAAGGTAAATTAAATAAATTAAATTTATTTAGATTTACTTTTTATTATTAGAATAATAAGGATCAAATAAAAGATATCCTAGATTTGATTATGATCAAAGAGAAAAAGTTTTAAAATATATCTCTTGATCCGATCAGATCTGAACGAACCTAATCCGGGAAATCAGGATTTCCCTTCAACTGGTATCAGAGCCTAGGTTCTAAAAAATTATTAGATCTAATTAAATTATTCTAAAATCAAAAAATAAAATAATTTCAGATATGTTTACATGAGATGTTATTAGATCTGAAATCAGAAAAAATTAAAATTAAATGATTTGGATCTAAGATTAGAAAATATGCATGACTAGTTCTAAAATAGAATAGTTCTATAGAATAGTCATGCATATTTTTAATTTAGTTTAATTAAATCATTATTTAAGATTTATTTATTTTCATTTTGATATTATAATTATTATATATAACATTTAAAAAATATAAATAAATTATTTATTTAAAACATCATATGACATATGAATTGATGCATGTCTAACTATTGTAGAATAGTTCTACATAGTTGCCATAGATTAGAGTTTATTTTGATAAGATCAATTTTAAATCTAATTTTTATGATTACTTATAGATAATTTAGATCTGAAATAATGCATGATCTCGATACATGAGATGATTGCAAAAAATGCCATGATTAGATCTAATTTATATATAGAATATATGGATATAGATCTAAATTATTTTGTAGTATTACATGTTCCTGAATTAAGGCGTTCCTCTTGGCCTTTCGGTCATAAAATGAGAAGGAGTTAAAAGGCCCTCTCCTTCATCCGATGAGGTGTTCTTATGATGTATGAGGAGTAGCTCGCATATTTCGTCCTTAATCAGAAATCCAAAACTACTTTCTGCAAAAACCTAGATCCTGAACCGTAGATTTATTATGCATTTTTGTTTATAAAACCCTACCTTAATTAAGAATTAAGATTATAAAATATAAATTAGGTCTAAAATTAAGAAATTTTAGAATCTAAGATATTTCATAATACTGGTTCGGGCTTGGGTAGCTCAATTAGTTATAAGCAGTTGATCAAAACCAAATCAAGAGTTGGTTAGATGGGATCAACAATGCTTAAATTTGACACACCTAATTAGGATTAATTTTGGTCAAGGATCGAGTCACCAATCAGCAAGACCTAATTAGGCTCAAAGGTAGAGCCTTGAGATGTAGAGGCTAACCCAATTGTTCTAGCTCACAATAATGTCTAAGGTAAGTTTGGCACATACGATCGGATCTGATTTTTAATTAAGAGAGCTACTCAGCCTGAATGCATTCTTGTATAAGTTAATGGCATATCCCTTCCCATCGGTCTCTCACTTACCTAGCCCATAATCTGTTGACTAAGTTCTGATCTGAGATGGTCAATAATCCGAGCTAATCCATCCACTTAGGTTAGTCATAATTGTTATGACTATGATAAGTCTAGTTTAATGAGACCTGAATCAATTCTTAAAGAAAGATTAAGTCTGAGGTCTTCCCAATTGTAGATGTGACGGGTCCTTTCTAGAGGTTGATTATCTCGCTAGATACGTGGCTCAGTTTGGCATTAAGTAATGAAAAGACAACTATGTCTATTAGCATTGATGCTGTGGACTGGGGGATGAGTGGGTTAATATTTCATATGGTAAGAGACTCAATTAGGAATTCAGTTTATGCAAAGTTGGGTCTGACTTAACTAAGGAGTGGATAATATTTTGGATACGCGTGAGATTCATGAATTAGAGACCAAGTTGGGTGCACCATGATTATAGAAATCATGAACAAGAGTTGTTCACTCATTGCTAACCCATCACATAATAACTGTATTGAGATGATGAGTCAGTTGGTGAACCGGTGCACCACCCACTAAAAATCAATTAATCATGAAATTTGCATCTCTATAGAGGAGTGTAGAATCCAAGAAATATGATATAGCTAATTTATTTAAAAAATAAATCTTCTAAATAAATTAATCAAGTCATAATTATAGTATCTAACTAGAACTTTGACTCTCTACAGAAAAATATCTGCATCCAATCGAATTGCACGTATCCTGGACACACATAGACTGACTGGATCCAATTATAAAATTGCTTAGGAACTACAAAAATCATTTTGGGTTTTGAAAAATTAACAACATGTATTGGACCAGAGACCCTCCCACCTTAGCACCATCCATCCACTGAACGAAGCATCTCTAAAAAAATGATAGTACGAAGATAAATAAGGCCAGATATTACATGTTGGACTCGATGTCTGGATGAGCTCCAGCACCAAAATTAAGAATACGAAACTGAGCTTGCCAAATGTTGCGCTACGCTGTAGGAGGTCTGGAGTTTGGTGAACAGAGTCGCGCAGCCAAGTATCAAGTCACGAAATGACTTTTTAAGGCTAAGATGCGTGATGGGCAGTCAGTCCAAGATCACTGTCTGATGATGATCAAGGACATGGAAGAGCTTGAGAAGCTCGGTGTGAAGTTAGACTTGGATCTGCAGAATGATATTATTCTGCAATCCTTGACTGATGCATATGGGCAATTCATCATGAATTACCACATGCATAAACTTCAAAATTCCTTGGCCGAATTAATGAATATGCTGGTCACCGCTGAGCTTTCTATGAAAGGTTCTAAAGGCTCAGTTCTTGCTATGGAATGGACTTCTTCCAAAAGAAAGTCTTATGAAAAGAAAAAGAAGTCTGTGAAAAAGCAGAAGGTGGAAGGAGCAAAGAAGAAGAAGGCAGAGCCGAAGAATGAAAGCCGATGTCAAAGGAAAAGTATTTCCATTGCAACAGCGACGGCCATTGGAAGCGGAACTGCCCTACTTACCTGGCCACCCTGAAGAACAAGAAGGAAGGTCCTTCTGGAGGTATGCTCGTTATTGAGTCTAACCTTACGGATTTCTTCTGCATCCAGTTGGGTGCTTGACTCTGGTTCTAGTGCTCATCTGTGCACTTCCATGCAGGGTCTTGAGGATAGCAGGAGGCTGAGGGATGGAGACATGATCCTACGCATTGGTAATGGAGCAAGAGTTGCTGCAGTAGCCGTGGGAACATACCCTCTTCGATTACCATCTGGTTTAGACTTAGTTTTGAAAGACTGTTATTATGTGCCTGCAGCTAGCAGGAATTTGATTTCTGTTTCATGCTTAGCACTAGAAGGCTATGTGATTACCTTCTTTAAGGACCATTGTAACATTCTTTATGAAAGAAATAAAATTGCAAATGGTTTCCTTATTAATGGTCTTTATCAGCTACATATTGATGTACCTATTCTAACTATCGAGCAAAACGTGAATGCCAAACGACCTAGGGATAGTCCAAATGATAGATATCTATGGCACCTGAGATTAGGTCATATAGCAGAAGATAGGATCAACAAATTGGAGAAAAATGGGCTATTGAGTCCATTGACTTTCGAGTCATATCCAACTTGTGAATCTTGTCTTCAAGGCAAAATGACTAAACTCCCTTTTGTTAGGACATGGGGAAGAGGGCCACAGATCTCCTTGCCCTAGTACATACTGATGTGTGCGGCCCATTTGATGTGCCGGCTAGAGGCAATTTTGTCTACTTCATTACCTTTACCGATGATCTGTCTAGGTATGGGTATGTGTATCTTATGAGACACAAGTCTGAAGCTTTTGAAAAGTTCAAAGAATTCAGACATGAAGTAGAAAAATAAACTGAAAAACCCATTAAGGTTCTTCGATCAGATCGAGGAGGTGAATACCTTAGCCGAAAATTCCTAGACTATCTCAAGAAAAATGGCATAGTCTCTCAATGGACTCCACCAGGAACACCTCAACTCAACGGGATTTCAGAATGGAGAAATCGGACTCTATTGGATATGGTTCCGATCCATGATGAGCTTCACAGACCTTCCTGATTTTCTTTGGGGACACTCATTGTTAACTTCAATTTATCTACTGAATAGGGTTCCCTCTAAAACCGTTCCTACCACACCGTATGAGATATGGCATGGTAAGAAACCAAGTCTGAGTCATCTCAGAATTTGGGGTTGTCCGGCTCATGTCAAAAGACAACAAGCGGACAAGTTAGAGTTTAGGTCCTTTCAGAGCTCGATTCATAGGATATCCTAAAGAGTCATTAGGATACTATTTCTACATTCCAGAAGACCACAATGTGATTGTGAGTCGACATGCCATCTTTCTTGAAAAATAGTTTATTCAAGATAGCGGCATTGGAAAGCAGATTAAGCTTGATGAGAAAGTCTCACAAGTACAACGAGCTAAGGACCAATTGGAACCAAATCAGGTTGAGCCAATAAGAACACTACCTCCTCCACCTCGTAGATCGGAAAGAGTTTTCCATCCCCCTGAAAGATACTTAGGTATTATTTCAGAGGAAGTAGAGAAAATGTTCCTCGTAGGTAATGGTGCTCATGGTGATGATCCCAAAACCTACAACGAGGCGATATCAGATATCGACTCCGAGAAATGGCTAGAGGCAATGCAGTCAGAAATTGACTCGATGCACTCAAACCAAGTCTGGACCTTGGTAGATCCACCAGAAGGTATAGTACCTATTGGGTGTAAATGGATCTTCAAGAGAAAGATTGGTGCAGATGGAAATGTGGAGACATTCAAGGCTAGACTAGTGGCAAAAGGTTATAGTCAATGCGAAGGCATTGACTATCAGGATACCTTTTTCCCAGTGGCTATGCTAAAATCCATCCGCACATTGCTTGCCGTTGCAGCCTATTTCGATTATGAAATATGGCAAATGGACGTGAAAATGGCATTCTTAAATGGATATCTTGAGGAAGATATCTATATGGAACAGCCGCTAGGTTTCACATCCAGTGATACTGATCACAAGGTTTGCAAGCTGCAAAGGTCCATATATGGACTTAAGCAAGCATCTCGGAGCTGGAACACTCATTTCAATGATGTGATCAAAATGTTTGGTTTCATCAAAAATGAAGAGGAACCGTGTGTCTTCAAAAAGGTCAGTGGGAGCGCTGTTGTCTTCCTCGTATTGTACGTGGATGACATCCTCCTTATTGGGAATGATATTCCCATGATGACAACAGTCAAAATTATGGTTGTCCAAGGAATTCTCCATGAAAGACCTAGGTGAAGCATCCTTTATTCTAGGAATTAAGGTCTATAGGGATAGACCGAATAGGATGCTAGGACTTTCACAGAAGATGTACATAGAGGAAAGTACTAAAGAGGTTTAGTATGGAAAACTCTAAGAGGGGATTAATACCCTTCAGACATGGTATTCATCTTTCCAAGAAGATGTGCCCTAGCACACCTGAGGAAATAGAACGCATGAGCAAGATCCCTTATGCTTCTGCAATAGGGAGCCTCATGTATGCCATGCTATGTACACGACCTGATATAGCCCATGCTGTGAGTGTCACAAGCAGATATCAGTCAAATCCAGGTGAAGAACACTGGACTTCTGTGAAATGTATCCTTAAGTACTTGAGAAGAACTAAGGATATGATGTTGGTCTTTGGTAATGGAGAACTCCAAGTCCAGGGATACACAGACTCGATTTCATGTCCGATATAGATGATCGAAAGTCGACATCTGGGAGTCTGTTTGTGTGCAATGGTGGTGCTGTCAGCTGGAAGAGTTCCAAGCAAACGGTGATAGCAGATTCCACCATGGAAGCAGAATATATCGCTGCATCAGAGGCTGCGAAGGAAGCATTCTGGTATACAAGAAGTTTGCTGCAGAAATTGGAGTAATGCCATCAGATGCCATTCCTCTATACTGCGACAACAATGGCGCCATAGCCCTTGCTAAGGAGCCGAGGTCTCACCAGAAATCCAAGCACATTGAGCGGCGATACCACCTCATCCGCGATTACCTCGAGAAGGGTTACGTCGAGGTCAAGAGAGTCAACTCCACAGATAATGTGGCAGACCCACTTACAAAGCCGTTGGGCCAGCAGAAGATCGAAGCCCACCTTGAGAAGATGGGACTTAGACTTGTAGCCAATTGGCTTTAGGACAAGTGGGAGATTGTTAGATATATGTGCCCTAGAAGCCAGAATTGGCTGACACTTGTAATACACTTCTAGGGGCAAAATTATAATTTTGACTAAAAATCAATAAAATGGGTTATTTTCTATCACATATGTGTATTTAGTGTCTGTGATACATCCTTTGAGTTAATGGTAATGATAATTCATATTTTCAAGAGTTGAAAATTTAAGACATGAATAATCATTATTAACTCATAAAATGCTCCCGACCATAGGATCATCACGAGGATGGTGATTGATCCGGAAGGTTGGTGTACAATCGCTTCTCTTTAGTAGATGAGTCTTGAGTCTACGGTGTGGAGACACCGGAGCGAGAGTACAGGTACTCGTTAGAGAACGAGGGCACTGAGCGTGACCACCTCGAGTAGTCATTAGGAAGTCTACCTTCTCGTCAATGACTGACTCGATGCTGCAGTAGTGTGTCTGGTTCTTTGACCTGAGGTGCATCGGCAGTTCACCTTGAGGGTGTTATAGTTTGACTACACCATTACTCGGATCTCCTAGCCATATGGAACCCTGAGGTGTATGTTGGCTATAGCATGTTCATTGTAGGAACTGGATTGCATCAAGATGGAATCTATCTACCTCGGTGGTAGAGGAGCAGCCCTATGATGATCATGAGAATCAAGTCCAGAAGCCCATGGCCATGGCAGAGTGAAATAATAGAAAGAGTTTCTATTTAGATTTTCACATTGGACTTGAATCGAATGATTACATCATATGACAGAAGACTAGGGTTTGACGAGTTCACCTTAACCCTAATCTGATCGGGGCTCAAGATAGAAGAACTTAATCACACAGGTAGCTGCACCAAGAGGTTCGCATTCAGCTCTGATGGGTTGCCACCATATACTGCTAGGTGTCACTGGTGGATTTTGGGAGCAATTAGAATGATTTAGATGATCGATCATTCTAGCTGTTCGAATCAGAAGAGTTCTGATCCATCGAAAGGAGTTTCGATGATGTCGATGATAGAGATCATGACATATCCCATTACCATACAGAACTGAACCTAACTGGGTCACACAAACAAGGGTTTGAATCTGGTGATCATCAATTGAACTGATCCTAGTTCAATTGATCTGAATGAGATTCAATTAGGTTCAAGAAAATCGTGCTAGCACTCGATTGAACCTAACGTTCTTCTTTTACTATCATAAATAAGTTGTCCTGACTGAGCCAAAGGAGTTTGTGCTCAATCAGAGGCCTTCACTATGGTCTGACTGGAGGTTGTCCAAGTCAGAAAAGGTTGTCTTATTTTGTAAGACATTACCTGCCATTTTTGGTCACCTGCCATTTCTCGTTCCTTTGACTTTGGTCAAAAGTTGACCTTTGACTGGTCAAATGTTGACCATTGATACTTTGACTTTCTGTCCATGTGTCATGCACCTATTGGAGAGCTGGTGGGGGCCTGTCCCCCTGCCAGAACCTGGCAAGGAGGAGGGCGCACGCCACCCTTGGCGTGTGCCCAAGCTGGAGGCGCCCTAGGAGTCCCTGTTGGATAGGGACTCCATCTCCTTTTTGGATTCCAATTAGAGTTCTCCTAAGAACCAACTTTGACTGGTCTTAGGCGCCCATCTAAGGAGGAATCCAGGGGACTCTATTCCCACCAATCAGATTTAGATCTGATTTCACAAAGGGTTGTGATTGGTTGGGAAGAAGAGGAGTTGGATCACGCATAGTCTATAAATAAGACCCTGCGCCCAACTCAAGGAGAATTGAAGAAAAATTCCCATGCCCCAAGGCTGCTCTCCCTCTCCTCCTCCATGCCAAAGTCCACCTTCTCCCTCTCCTCTCCACATCCAAAAGGAGTTTTGGATCTTGGTTGGTGCAATCCAGATGAGAGAAAGGCGACAGAAAGCTAGAAGGCTGCGCTGCTGCAAAGGACAACTGCTGATCTTCAAAAGGAGTTTTGAAGATCCTCCAGATCAGATCCAGATCTAATTTTTGGAGATGTGATAGAGAAGAAGAGGATCTCCAGATCCAGCCTGAGTGGATACCGGTAGAGGCCAGGCACTTGCGTGGCTAGATCCAGAACCTTCCGCTGCTTACAGGATCATCAACGGGTAATAGGATTACCCTACATCAAGGTAAATTAAATTTGATTTAATTTATTTAAATTTTATTTTTATTATTAAAATAATAAGGATCAGATTTGAAATATTTTAGATCTGATTAGGATCAAAGAGAAAAGTTTTAAAATATATCTCTTAATCCGATCAGATCTGAACGAACCTGATCCTAGAAATCAGGATTTTCCTTCATCTCATTCAACCAATATCATTTTATGATACAAATCAGTGATAAATCTATAAAACTAGTTAGATCTATATATATATCACATATATAAAATTGATCTAACTTAAAAACATATTTTGGATACATCTCATGTATCATATCATGCATGTTTTTAGATCTAAATTATCTCATAAATATCTAAAAAATAAAATTTAAATTTGATAATATCAAATTAAATTTATTCAAGACAACTTTGTAGAACTATCCTACAACTAGTCTAAACATGCATATATCATATCTCATATGAACAAAATTAAATAAATTTATTTTCTATTTTTTAGATCTAATTATAATATTTATAATATTAAAAAATAGTAAATAAATAGATCTAAAAATTATAATTAATTAAATTAAAATCATGATCATCCTAGACTATATATAGAATAATTCTATTCCTAGTCTAGTCATGCATCTCATACATCTTAGATCTAGATTATTTAATTTTTTTAATTTTTAATTTTAGATCTAATCATATCTAATATGATATCTAAAATTATCTAATTATTATATTAAAATTATATCTAATTAATTATGAAACCTGGCTCTGATATCAGTTGAAGGAGAAAAATCTATTTTTTTGGATCAGATTCGTTCAGATCTGATTGGATCAAGAGAAATATTTCAAAAAAAAATTTTCTAAGATCCTAATCAAATCTGAGACTTTTTAGATCTAATCTTATTAATCTGATAAAAAAAATAAAATTTAATTTAATTTAATTTAATTATACCTATATTTTGGATAATCTAATTATCCAGTGATGATCTCGATGTTTGTCTGAGGTTCTGGTGTAGCCATGCAAGCGCCTGGCCTCTACTGATATCCACTCGAACAAGATTTGGATATCTTCTCCTTTTCAATCTATGCTCTAAAAATTAGATCTGGATCTAAGACAGCCGTTGTCTTAGATCAGCCGTTGTCTAAAAATTAGGTCTTCAAAATAGCTTTTGAAGATCAGCCATTGTCTCTTGCAGTAGTGCTGCCTTCTTTCTTTTCTGTCGCCTTTCTCTTGCTTGGAACGCACCAAACTCGAGCCCAAGGACTCTTGGATGTGGATAGGAGAGAGAAGACCTGAAGATGGCATGGAGAGGGAGGAAGAGAAATTTTGTGGCATGAGAAAGGGGTAGAAGATCTAAATCCTAGGCATAGATAGGGTTTATATAGATCCTACTGTGCCATGCAGTGCCACATCATCCCGATCAATCATAGCTCTTTGTGCAATCATATCTAAATCTAATTGGTGGAATGACATTATCTGATCTAATCAGATTAGAGTCCCTCACAAACCTCCTTAGGTGGCGCCAAGACTGGTCAAAGAAGACTCTTTGGTGCCACCTTAGTAGAAAGCATGAAGCAACCTGGAGTCCCATCTATATTGGACTCCAGGCATCATCCTCATGGGGCGCATGCCTCCCTAGATGTGTGCCCCTCCCTTTCTACTTTTTAGCAAGGGGATAAAGCCCCATCATCTCTTCTATGGGTGCATGACACATGGGCAAATGTCTAAGTATTAAAAGTCAATATTTAACCAAAGTCCAAAGACAAGATTTAGCAGGTGATGAAAAATGGCAAGTATTGTCTTAAATTTATCTCATAAATTAAGACAATCCTTTTTTGAGTTGGACAAGCTCCAGTCAGACCAAGTAAAGACTCTTGAGTGATTCCAAATATATTTGGCTCAGTCGAGATAATTTTTAATAATTGTTAAAGGAGAATATTAGGCTCAATCATGTGCTAGCAGGATTTCCTTAAACCTAATTGAATCTTATTCAAATCAATTGAACTAGATTAGGCCGATTGATGATATCTAGATTCAAACTCTTGTTTGTGTGATCCAGTTAGGTTTAGTTCCATATGGTAATGAGATATGTCATGATCTCTATCATCGACATTATCGAAATACCTTTCGATGGATCAAAATTTTTCTGATTCAGACAACTAGTATGATCGATTATCCATATCATTCTAATTGCTCTCAAAATCCACCAGTGACACCTAGTAGCATATGATGGCAATCCATTAGAACAAAAAATGAACCTCTTGGTGCAGTTACCTATGTGATTAAGTTTCTCTATCCTGAGCCCTGACTAGATTAGGATTAAGGTAATCTCGTCAAACCCTAATTTTCATCATATGAATTAATCATTCAATTCAAGTCCAATATGAAAATCCTAATAGAAACTCTTTCTATTATTTCACTCTATCATGGCCATAGGCTTATGGACTTGATTCTCATGATCATCATAGGACTACTCCTCATCTACCGAGGTAGATAGATCTTCTATTGGTGCAATCTAATTTCTACAATGAACATGCTATAGCCAACATACATCTCAGAATTTCGAATGGCTAGGAGATCGAGTTATGGTATAGTCAAATTATAACACCCTCAAGGTGAACTGCTGATGCACCTCAGGTCAAAGAACCAAATACACCACTGCAACTTCGAGCCAGTCATTGATGAGAAGATAGACTTTCTGATGACTGCTCGAGGTGGTCATGCTCAGTGCCCTCATTCTCTAACGAGTATCTGTACTCTCGCTCTGATATCTCTACATCGTAGACTCAAGACTCATCTATCCTAAAGAAGCAATCATACATCAATCTTTTGGATCAATCACCATCCTCATGATGATCCTACGGTCGAAAGTATTTTATGAGTTAATAATGAAAATTTATATCTTAAATTTTCAACTCTTGAAAATATGAACTATCATTACCATTAACTCAAGGGATGTATCATAGACACTTTCAAATATACACTGTGATAGAAAATAATCCATTTTATTATTTATAGTCAAAATTATAATTTTGCACTTAGATGTGTATTATAAGTGTTAACCAATTCTAGCTTCTAGGGTACACATATCTAATAGAAAGCTCGAATTCCATCAGTACAGTCACTGAAAGTGAAGATTCAGATGAGCTCTTGGTGGTCTTAGAGGAGTCTGTAGGGTGCAATGTATCTGAGACTCTTTTGGATAGGTCTGCAGAGTGCAGAGGGTTCAAAGGGTTAGCGATGGTGTTCGAGGTACAGTGATAGACCCAGTAGTACAGCATTGGGTGGTTAGCCTCGAGGGACTTGAAGATAGAGTCGGCTTCTACGGCATCGGAGGGATTTCAATTTCAGGTAGAGCACCGAATAGAGGTGGCTTCACTGGTGGAGGAAGCTGTGACACAGGTTCAGAGCAGAGGGGTGCAGAGGGAGGACCTATATCCCAGCACCAGTGCCAGGGCTGTACAGATCCAGGTGGAGAGGATTGTGTAGGGAGATAGGCGTGGCTCTGAGGGGACAGTGTCAGATGAAGCATTAGGATATACGGTGAGTGCCAGTAAAGGAACGTTGCATGATCTTCAGAAAAGTTCAGGATAAGTGATGCAGCTGCCAAGCAGAAGGATACCTACAATTTTAAAAGTGGTGCAGAGAAGCCAAGGTGGTCATCCCGAAGGCCTCAAAGGGAGCTCAGTAGTTGAAAAAGAATGGCAGTGGCAAGATGAGCATGAGGGGCTATCAAGATATGTAGGGACAGCAGGATCGTGCAGAAGAATGTTGCCAGGTGTGCCAAAGCTTGGGCGCACCAAGGTAGAGATTGTAGGTGGTGTGATGCTCCCAATCCTTGGGAGGCCACGGGCGGAGCCAAGGTGAGGGCTCTGGGGAGGCTAGGATAGGTGTGGTCCTAGGGCTAGGACAGGAGTTGTTCTAGGGTGGAGGCAGCATGTACATGTAACTCTCCATGGGCTTGAGGTTTGGATATTGAGGGCCTCAAGGGGCTTGGTTGATGCTTCAGAGATATGAGATTCAAGATGGAGCAAGGAACCAAAGTCAGAGAATCAAGACTGCAGAAAAATAATTTTTTGCAGGTTAGTCGGCTCAATTCAAAACTGGATTGGCTAAGTCTCAGAGCATAGGCAAAATAGGAAGGTCGAGTTTCGAAACTGCAGGCACGGCACAGGACTGGGCCGACTCAATTTTAGACTGAGCCGACCCAATGGAACTTAGTCTGCTCAGTACTGAGATTGAGCCGGCTCAGTGCACGAGCAGAGTTATGCGAGGGTCTATTTTGGGCTAGGATCTGAGTTGATCCTAGTGGTCTTAAGGCCTAGTTTGAGAGGTCTTAAGGGGGCTAATTCATGTATGGGTTGGAATTAGATCCAAAGGATGAGAGCATGTGAGACTTGGGCTCGGTGAGTACTTTCATGTATTGGGTTAGCCTAAGAAAGTTTTTGAGCTGGAGTTTATTAGGATTCAAGTGGAAACTCTAGGATATATAAATCAGGATATTATAACTTTTACAATGAGAAGAAAATACAATTGAGCTTTCCTTCCTAACTCTCTTCTCTCTTCTCTCTGGTTCCAACACCAAAATTCTAACTACTCTCATCTTTCTTAGATCTTCTTTAGTTTGTTGGATTAACACCTAGGATCATGCAAGAGATCGGATCTACGGCTATGGCTCCGAGCAGACGTAGGAACAACACGGATATGGGAGATGAGAAAAATGAAAAAAATGAAGTGGTTAATAAACATTGAACCCAAGCAAAACAAAAAGATGATTGAAGAAAGCATAGTTTCATTAAAGGTAAAGTTGATTACAAAACAAGGGTCTGTAAGATCGATTACAAAAAAAGGGGGGGAGAGCAAAAGTTCTAAGAAGGATCAGGTTCTTCAGACTTTGGATTGCTAGCCATCACTAGGGATTCCTTTAGGCTGATAATCTCCTCCTCGAGCTCTTTTCTTTCTATCAAGTTATCGTGGAACATCCTGTCAATCCTTTGATAGTTTTCTTCTAACGCCCATAGTCTCTTCCTCAAAATCTCTGATTCAGCTTCAGCATCCTTGATGGCCTACTGCTCGCAAATCAACTGAAGCTTCAGTCATTGAACTTCAGCCTTCTCCATCCTGATCGATTTCAAGAGTTCGCCAGTGATCTTTTTTAGAGAGGCGATCTCCTCTGACTCCCTACTAGTGTCGGATTGATAAATATCGATGAGCTGCTATTGAAGTCGGGCCACCTTGCTGTTACTAGCATGGAGCTTCTGCTCTAGCGAGGATATCGTCCCACGCCAGTCCAACCGATAGGTCTTATAAGGAGTTTCTAAAAGGCCTCCTGGTCGAAGGCAACATTCAGGTCCCTCATTTTAGAGAAAATCTTGAACTCCTCCACTACTTGGATCTTTGCCTCCAAGATCTACTTCGAAGATTGATCCTTCAGCTCGTCGACCTTGACCTTGGCCTTCTTCCTTTTCTCCTTCTCTAAGGCTAGAGCAGTCTTCAACCCCATCGAGGTGAGCTCCTCTTGTCTAAGCATCTCCCGCAAACCTTCGACCTCGACCATCTTCTCTTTTAAAAGATGGTCAGCCTCAGAGGTCTTTCCCTAGAGGCGGTCAACTTCAGCCTGAAGGTCTTCCTCAGCCTTCAGCACCTCTGACCTCAAATGATTCACCATCTTAATATGCGCAAGTATTTGGTGATCCGATTGCAGCAAATAAACTATGTTATACATTCAAAAAAAAAATTGATAAGATGACTACCTTAAGAAAGGTCCTGAGAGAATCCTAGATGAGCTGCATATGGTCGAGGTCAGCCATCTGGTCTACCACCTCGGGCATGGCAAATTTATCGATCAAATCCTAGATGAGATCCGGATTGCTGAAGGGATCTTCTCCCAAAGTTTTGCTATCATTGTTGGACCCACCAGGGCATGCCTTGTGAAGCACCTTCACGACGACCTTCTTCTTCTCCTTCTTCTCCCCCCCTTTATCCTTTTTTGAGGGAGGCTGTGGAGCTTGATTGTCAGCTAGGGGACTCAAGGATGTCGAAGCCGCAAAGCCCCAGTCAACAGCACCAACCTCAGTGGTAGGGATAACTTCGGCACCCTCGGCAACCATGGGGGCAACAACGACAGCGGTAGGGGTCACGAGGCTCGGATCGCCGACCTTTGCTCTCTTCAAGCTCTCACCGAGAGCTTTTTCTTTTCTCTTATGGGCTTGAAGCTCCTTGGTGATCATCTCAATTGCTTGAGCATCCATCTCTGCATCAAAGTGGAGATCATAATTAAAACGTATATAAGGGGAACCCACTAAAGCTCGTAGAATGCGGAAATATACTGATGGGGTCAAGGGGACTCAAACCTGTGTTGAATAGGATCTGATCTTTCAGAAGTTCGAGCAAGAAAGGAGCCCGATAATTCCTGAGCCTATTGGCAGAACCAAGGTTGCCCTCATCTAAGCTGGGGGCCCGACGGATGGACTCTCTAAGGAGACCCCAAGGGGGAAGTCCTAACATCAAGGTTGGGCAATGTACGAAGAAGAACTTCTCCTTTCAGTTGTGGATAGAAGGAGCACCTTTCAGTAACCCCTTCTTGCCAAATTGGAGGGAGAAGTACCACTAGTTCTTTCCAGATTGATGGCGTTTGAAGGTATAGTAATTTCTAAAAAGAGAAACAGTCGGGCAGACCTTAGCTAAGTGGCAAAGAGAGAGGAATCCTATCAAAAATTTAAAGGAGTTTGGCACTACAAAAACTAAGAAAATATTCAAAAATCAGAAAAGTGCAACTACAAAAGATAGAAATGGAAGTCTCAGCCCAGCACGAAGAGCTTCTAAGTACAGACAAAATCGATTGTATGGGAGAGAGCAAGCTCGGTCACTTGGGATAGGAAGTTCTAGCTCGTATTTTGATGGAACCCCGTATTGTATTCTAATTAATGAAAGGTTGTCTAGGGTCAAAGTACAACAGATCGAACCTAGTACAAAGGTCGGATGGGGCATGCTTCAAAGGTCGATCTCACCTATGGGGTTGGGGTTTCGAAAGGTCGGATCGGACGAACTCCTAGAATCAATAGAATGAGAAGTTTTCGAAGATATTTGGATCAAACAGACATCAAAAATCTTTGAAAAATTGAGAAAATAAGATGCAAAACCTTTCTGGAGAAACTGGAGGGAGAAGACACAAAAGACACTGGAATAATCGAAGGGAAGGTTGGGAAACTAACCTATATTGGTCAAGAAGAGCAACAAGATGATGGGCGCGGTGGAAATCGAGCAGGAAAGTGCTTGCGGATGGAAGAAGTAGAGAAGAAAGTCAGGAACTCTCGGACAGGAGGAAGGACACTAGAGGAGAAAAGAGAAGAGCTCGAAGAAGAATGAGGCCCTTAGGAAGAGAAGATGAATTTAAATACCCCCCAGAGCCCGAGGCGGTTATGATGGTAGGTCGTCTCCAATCGATATGTAGTTGACATGTGTCTCGCTCATCATGATGGGCAATCGGCGGCTGACAGAGCTTTAATTGAGCCGTATCTAGAATAGAGTTCTGGTGGGAGTTTTAAAAAATTATTCTTTTGGATCATCTCATATTTAAGAAGTTTCGGTGCTAGCACAGCAAACGCCAAAGCTCTCCACCCAACGAGCACAGAACCTGGGGCAGAACTTCAATGGTCATCCTTTTGATACTTCCTTCCTTCGAATTTTGAGCTTAGAAGTAGGAGGACTATTGTTGGGGTTAGATCCTCTCCTACCAAAGTTTGACTTGGCATCTTTTCTTAGAATGATCTTCCTCCAAACTCCTCCAATGGATCTTCGTCCAAACTCCTCCAGCGTACCTCCTTCCAGACTTTTCTAGTCGATCTCCTTCCGGACCCCTTTCGTTTGGACTCCTCCAGTCGCAATCCACCTAGACTCCTTCGAGCCGGACTCCTTTGAGCTGAACTCTCTTTGGGCTAGATTCTCTTCAAGCCGAACTCCTCCAGTCGAACTCCTTCCAATCGAGCCCCCTGCGGTCACCCAGAAGAACCTCATCATCTAAGCGAAATGAACCAACCTACATGCAAATGATCCTAAAAGAGCCCAAACTCCTCTGGAACTGTTGTGACTCAAAGCTCTTCACCGCTAATGCCCACTCCATCCAAACTTTGACTATTAATCCCCAACATGCTGGCAAATCACGATAATGAACACCACCCTCCGTAACAAACTTCATGTGGCCTGAGCGGCCCACTACCAAACAGTTATGGCTATCACTATCAATTTATTACATGCTCCATCTATAAAAGAAATCCTCCAGATATATTTTTTCTAAGCTCTCTCCTTCTTCTCGTTACTCTGCCTTTTTATATCCTAAGCATTTCATTTCAGTTGGCCAAAAAATTAACTTGAGCATCGAAGGATGCTGCCGAGCCACCCACCTTCGATTTAGACTTTATTTTGTAGATTTCATCGGCGGCCTTGTCTTCTCTACTCCTACCATCTCTGGCATCCTCACGGATTTTCATACCAACATACATCATAAAAGTTCTATCATCCTTAAATGAACTTATAAGTTATGATAAAATTCTTAGAACCATACTCAATCGATAAAGAAGGATTTATCAGATAGTTCTTAAATTTATTCATAACTAAATAATAAGTTATTAACTAGGATGATAACTTATCGAGTATAGATTGCTGTATGTCATATGCGTTAGTTGTCCTCGTAAATAAGTAGCATGAAGATACTGGTATGACCGATAAGATGTAATGATACATCTGTACTGAATGTGATTAATGTGGTACTTTACTATCAAGAGTAGCTAACTAAGATCAATAGGTATAAGTATTCCTCCGATCTGAGATTACTATGGTGACTTGCAAGTAACTCACTATATGTTAGTGCTAGACTATTTATATTTCTAATATAGGATCGAAAAATTTTTGAGTATAGTCAAGTACTTGTAGAGTTGATGTATGAGTTAAGATGAAATTGACCACTCCTGATTAGTTTCATGAAGTGAATGTCTCGCTGTGTTTTAATTTAGCCAAACCTAGACCTGGGCAATCCTTATGAGAAGTCATAGAATTTATAAATTTTGAAACACAATATGAATGACTTGTATGAGTGTTGATCGTTAACTTAAAGTCATCCTGAGCATTATTGATCAAAGGGATGAATTATATGATAACCATAGGCTAGGATTCTAAGAATATTACTTTGCATACATTCAACCTATTTGGACATCGGATATCATTGCTAGATAATCATTTTAATTGGTACAAAAATTAATTTTTATACTACCGACTTAGGTTCGAACCTATGGGATCATACACATAAGAGGTTGTTACCTGATTGGATGGTTGATCGACGATTGAGAATCGTTCAGTGATTGAATCATCAATGCGATTGATGATCGATCAAGTGCAAGTGCTACAGAAGGAATGATTAGTAATTGAATTACTAATTGGCTCAACTTGATTGAGCAATCAGGCTAAGATCAAGCCTAATTAAATTGGATTTAATTAAAATTAGTTTGGACTTAATTGGATCAAGTTCAATTGATTTATTGGATAAGCCAGTTGCAAGAAAGAATAAGTTTTTATTCAATTAGGACTTGAGTATACCTAATTTCTAATTTGATTAAAAATTAAACTAGATTTAGATTTGATTTAATCTGATTTAATTGGGCTCCTAGTTGGACTAGGATTATCTTTTAAATAGGTTGACTCAATTCTAATTAAAATAGGACTTAAATAGGTTTGACCTGGTCTTAATAGAAGAGTTGTAGTTAGACTAGGACTTCTTCTATATCTCTTACGCCCACATGAAGCCCACGCCATATATTTTTTCACCCCTCATTTGGATTTTTTGCAAGAGATTTCTCACGCCTAAGATGGATTCCATGCCGCACTTTCTTTGATTTTTGGAAGTTAGTTTGAATGAGTAAAACTAAGAAAGAGTTGATAGAGTTTTAATTTGTTAAAACTCTTCTTCTCTTCCTATGGAATATTTCCCATGCCCCCTTGTTTTTAGCACCTCCTTTGCAGATTTTTTGTGTGTATTTCTCTTCTTCCTTGCATTCATTTTTGATATCCTAAACCCCAAAATTTTAGGTGAGGTGTTAAAGAGTTGGACGCCCCCCATACTCCTTGATTTAAATCCCTAAAAGTTAGGGATTTGACCTAGTCCATGGTATTTAAAATGTGGCGCCACCTTTTGTGGAGTGTATGCATGAGTTTTCCATAGATATTCTACATAAATTAAGATAGAGAAGGTGAGAAGGGCATGGATGGTTTTGCGCTCCAAGGAGTTGGGCGTGGAAGCCTTCTTTGGAACATCAAGTGTTGATGTAATGGTAAGAGAAAAATAAGAGATGAATGTCTTCTCTTAGAATTTTCTTTCAAAGACTTTTCCTTTAGATTTTGTTAGATTTTTCTATGAGAAAAATTAGAGAGAAAGAGGATCACGGAGCATGAAAAATAATTAAGAAGAAGGTCTCATCTTGTCATGACGTGGAAATCAATTTCAGGATTTCAATGGTTGATATCCTGAAAGAGAAGATGAATCTTCTCTCACTAATTTTCATGAGGTTTTCTTTTCATCTTTTTGGGAGATCTAAGAGTTTGTTTTTTCTCTCAATTCTTTATCTGATCTTCATCTCTTGGAGAGTCCAAGAGATCTGAAGAATTTTTTCTAAATCGACCATTAGAAGGAATCTTCAAGAAGCTAGCACTTCGAGTGGATCTTCATTCGATGAACCTTCGATCTGTGTAGCGATAAGAGCATAATATTTTTGTTAAGACACCATGTTTATCAATTTAATTTTGACTTCTTAAATCGATTAAAAATAAGTAGAAAGTAGTGAGTCTGGTCAAATCCACAGAGAAGGCAGTATTTTAGTTTTAAAATCTTTAATTTTTATAAAAAAATTAAAGTCTAAAAATAAAATTATAAATAAAAAATAAAATTTAAAAGGTACATAAAGATAAACTTGGTACTAAGATCTACTAGTTAGATCTTAGCATCTACTTGCAATAAAATTAAAGAGCAAAAATTAAATTTACAATAAAAAGTAAAAAGCATGAATTTAAAGTGCATAAAAATAAAATTTTGTATCAATTTAAAAGTTCAATTCAGAATTTAGATATATAAAATTTTGAAAGTGCAAAAAAAGAAAATAAAAAATGAGAAACAACTGATCTTGATCTTGGATCAGCGTTGGCATTGAGATGATGTAGAAGCCAGCTCTTTCTCTCGACATTGTCTGCCTCAAAGCATCCATGAATCCAAGTATGCCTCTAACCTGTAACATCTTCTTTCCATGATCAAAGATAATTTAATTTAATGGCCTAAGGTCTTTTTTATAAGTGTTAGGAGGGTAGGAGTATTTTCTTCTAGGCAATGTAGGACTAAGGGAAAGTTTGATTAGCAAAATATGAAGAAATCTCATGAAAAATCAAATTAAAACTCCTTCTGGATAAATTTTATTGAGTTTCCTAAATTCTGGCTATCAAATATGAATCTATCAGCTAAAAAATCACCAAAAACCGGCGTATATCAATCTAAATCAAGTAGGAATAAGTTTCGATCATTGGATTGCTTTAATCTATTAAATTTAGACCATCTGATCGTGCTCTAGAAAGTTGAATTGCTAACGAGATCATCCTCAGATGTTAAATCACAGCCTGTGATACGTGCTGCCATTGGATCATGATCAGGGATGTTGTTTGAAACCAAATCAAAGTAGGAGTGAACCCCCGTCGTTGGATCTTGGTCAAGCATGAGCGCAACCATCGAATCTCGCCATCACTATGTTGCTAGACTCCCTGGACCAAGCTCATCGAATGTTGCAACCAATCACCACATTGCTTTCCCTAAAGATTATTGAAATGCCCTCACTTAAGGGTCCATGGTGAGCTGCGATGAAATTGACATCAGCGGCTCATCGGATGGTGTTGGCTGGCCTAGACGCATGGCTTGGCTGAGCACGTTTGGGCATGCTAGTTGGAGAATGCACGTTGGCTGAGCTACAAAGCCAATTGAGCCATTTATTTATTTATTTTTTTTTTTTTCTAAAAAAATTCATATCTGATTCGTTTTAACTTTGATTTGCTCTAAACTTATTTCATTGAGATAAAAAAAATGAGCTCTTTCTATTAATAAATATATTTTTTAAAAATAATAAATAAAAATATTTAATTTTTAAAAATAATTATAAATTAATTAATAAATTATTATTTTTATTAATAAATTAATTATACTTATCACATCCCCCAACTTAAGCTTTACTCATCCTTAAATAAAGAAAGAATTTAATTTTAAATATCTTTTAACTTTAGAGTTTCGAATTTTACCTAAGTAATTTTTAAAATAGCCATTGATGTTCAGTAGAGTTTAAGTGAGATATGTTATTAGAGTATTAGTACTTACCAATATTAAAATTAAGTGAAGAACATTAAATTTTTTTAAACTTTTTCTAAATTATCTCTATCTTTATCTCTGAATTGTGTAAACTTTCATATGAACAAGTATATTGCTACTTCGGTCCTTCATTTATTGAATTTTTTATTCATATTGCCCATTTTTTTATGTGAATATCATTACTTACTTAGACAATTGGACTCAATTACTCGATGAAAAATTAATATATTTTTTTAAAATATTATGCCACTATTGAGTGCCTTAACCTCTTAAGCTTTCTATTTGATTCATATAGTGAGTCTTGGGCCAATGACTCTCAAACCAATTGATTTTAAGATACTAGGTATAGAATATCCCTCGAGCTTACTAGCTCGAATCAAATAGACTATGAGTTAAGACTATCTTTACAACGAGCTTCTTTATCCTTTCCACCTTTTAATGCAAAACTCAATGCTTGCTTAAGCAAAGAGGCCCGGTTACTCAGTGAGAAGTACTTGAAAACTATTTTATGTTAAGAGTAATTTTTTTAATATGAAGAAATGTATAGTTACCCTACATAAGTCCATAAAAAGTAAAATTTTTTTTGATGCTGATAGAAAAAAATTAAAAGTACTAAAAAAAATTATTTATATTCTAGACTTAACTCTTTATTGAATTTTTTTAATACTTGGTCCCTCAATATCTCATAATTTTTTTAATCTATGCATTAATTTTCTTTTAAAAATACTTAGTTTAACTCGATTCTTAAGCATAATCGGGTGTCCAAATGCTAAATACTAACTTCTTCTAGGACTTTATTTAAAAAAAAAATATTCTCTTCCCAACTTAATCGATATTATTCTCAATGGAGAAGAAAAAATAAATAATGTAATAAAAAAGGAAAAGAATACACCTGACTTAATATGTTCTCATAGTTCAGCATGTGCCTTTGAAAATTTGGCTCTTCCTCCTACTTATTCAAAATGATCTAAAAAAATAAATTAGATGAAAGAAAACTAAATATTGGATTATCTTCCAATAAGCACTAAGTTTATCATTTTCAACCTGACACAAGATAGCTTAACTATCCTGTATTGAGTACTGGATTGACAAATTTCAATAATTTTGAATTGCCAATCTCAAAAAGATAGTTTATTATCCCTTTATTGATAAGTTTATTGCTAATTATGGGACAATAGTTCGTGACCCCATTCTCAGATCCTTGTTTATTAAGAATTTTTAGTATTTATTTTTCTAGAATGCTCATATATTGAATTTTTGGGTTAGGAGTTGAGTTTGATACAGTGGGTACTGGAAGGATGACTAAAGGTGGCTTTAGTTATGGATGTAAATTAATATAATCTTATTTAAATAACTCCATTGATACTTCATTACATGTCTCTTGATTTTTGTAAGAAGAACCGACTTTTAAGGGTGAACGAAATAGGAGTATTGGTTTATAGGTCTTTGGTAAATCATGTATTCTTTTCTTTTCTTTGTCAATCTCATTCAAATCAGATCCAGCATCAGTATTAGTTCTAGGCTCAGGTTCTTCTATGTGGTTAGCTTCAGTACTAACCTATTTCTTTAAATGTTCATTTTGGCTAGCATCAGTACTAGCCTCTCTCACCTGGTCTTGGTATATATCCATAAGAATCCTATAATTTTTAAGTTCAGAAATTACTTTAGCATTCTCTAGATGGAGATTCTTAAGTGGAACATTAGATTAATAATTAAATCTAGATGGTTGGTGGACAATAGATGGATTATTTATAGAATTTAAAATTGGTAGGCTTGGTAGTAACCTAGTTCCCTCCTCATGTTAGATTCAACTAATTATCTTATTTATGCTTCTAGCCTGATGATAGATTCCTGTTGAGTCAAGATTGATTGTTGTTGATTCAATCTATCGTCAACTAGATCGGTCTATTGAGAAGGTAGGTATGATGGTTGATTGTAATGGAATGGTTGGGTGGACTGACTAGGCTGATCTCTATTATAGGCATAATTTTGTTATTGGAGCCTATTTTGATAATTTTGCATGAATGAAATTTAGGTTTGAGCCTGAGTCTGTTGAGATATCTAAAAAAAATTATGGTAGTTTCTCCAATCTGGATTATATGTATTTGAAAAAGGATCATTAACTGGCTTGGAGTAGTCTTATGTAGCTTGAACTTGTTCTTGAATAAAAGATAAAAATTGTGCAGCCATAGGACATTCTCTTACATGATGGGTTGGGCTAGCATAAATTAAACAAATCTCTTGATAATTAGAAGGTGATGTGAATTGTGTAGGAGATTGTTGTCCTAAGATTAGGAGTTGATCTAATTTCTGGATAAGAAAGTTTACTTTATCTATTAGGTTCAAGTTAGTCTTAGAACTAAATTCTGGATATTCATAGATTCCTGTCCACTTTTGGTAGAAGGATAATGAAGCATGGTTGATTGAGTTTTCACTTAGAATTTTAAATAAGATATAGGCTTTGTCCTCACTTTTATTTATGAATGCACTTCCATAAGATGCATTTACCATTAGTCTATAATGGTCTCATAAACCCTCATAAAAAGCTTGAACAATTTGCCACTTAGACAAACCATAGTGTGGGCATTTTCTAATAAGTTTCTTAAGTCTTTTTCATGACTCATGAATTTATTTTTCTGGAAGCTGAGCAGATTCAGTGATAACTCGCCTCATGATGTTGGTTCGGCCTATGGGATAAAATTTTTTAAGAAATTTACTTTGTAATTCAACCCAAGTTTGGATTGGTCTCCCTATTGTGCTAAGCCAATACTTCGCTTTGTCTTTTAATGAAAAGAAGAATAAGATTAATCTAAGGGCATTATCAGTTAAATTTTAAATTTTTACCATAGAGCAGATTTCTAAAAATTTATCCAAATGCTTGTAAGGATCTTCATTGATGTTCCCATAGAAGAATGGGAGCGTCTGGATTATGGTCGGCTTGATCTCATAATGGATAGCATGAATATCAGATAACTAGATACAAGTCGAAGAATTATAGATGGAAGAAATAAAATATTCCTTTATCTATCAAGGTGGTTCTCTAAAATTTTTAGCTATTTGATTATTAGGTTTAATATGGTTCAACCATTCAATTTTATGATTAGGTTCAACTAGATCAGATAAAACGATCTCCTACCATGCATGTACTAGTGTAATCCTATTGTATGGTTCAAAATTTTTTTTAAATTTTTTTTATTATTTTTTATATAATTTTATTATTATTATTTTAAAAAAATTATTTTTTTTAATTTTTTATTTTATTTATTTAATTATTATTTTTAATTTAATTTAATTTAATTTAATTTTTTTATTTTATTTTTAAAGGAGAAAAGGAGAAGAAAGAAAGAAGAGCTCTAAAGAGGAGGTTCTAAAGAGTCCTAGAACTAAGAAGAGAGAGAGAATAATTAGGTTTAATTAGATTTGATGTTGTAGTTAGCAATCAAGTTAGGTAAATAATCCTAACTAAAGATTATCCTAGATCTAAATAGCTCCTAACTGCCAAGGTCATCTTCAGGCCCTCCAAATATAAGATCAACTAATCAACTGGCCAAGTAAGTGTAAGGTTAGTAGGAGTTCTCCTGTTGCTTACCTTAGATACCAATTATGTTTGGCCAGGTAAGCTAATAGAACCAATTATAAACCACCTTTCTTTGGATCCAGTCATTCCTAAACTATTTTTCTTAGACACTAGTTAAATTGACTTACCCTAATTTAGTCCAACTTTTAGAATTTCTTATTCTAATGAGCTTGAGTTTCTAAGGTTGATGTTTAATTAATTTTAATAAAAATTTAGGTCAATGCAGGATGCTGGTTGATTATTTATGAGCCAAGGAAGGATGATCAAATCCCCATCTTATCTTGTTTAATAGATTATGTCCTTAATTTGATTTGATATAAATATGTACAAAAAAAAAAATTCAAGCAAGAGGTTCTATGCAATTTAAACTAGATACATACAACTAATTAAATTTTGAGAAACTTACCTTGCCTCCAGCAATCACTAAAAAGAAAATAAAAGTAAAACTAAATTTAATATGATGGATGCTCTAAGTAGTTAGAGTTTCTAATCTTGTCATGAAGCTTTTAATTAGGTTTAAGTAGATAATTTTTAATTAATTTAAAAATAAAATAAATAATAAAAAATTTTTAGGGTTTAGGATTGATCTCACCAAATAAACTTGGAAGCTTCCTCCTTGCCCTAATTTTTTTATTCTTTTTTTTCTTTTTTTTGCAAAAAAAATAAAAAAAGTTAGTAAGCTATATTTGCAAAAAAATTAAAAATTTATTTATAATTAATTTATAAAAAAATTAAAAAAATTAATGCTCTTACCTTTTCTTGTAATTGTGCCAAAAACATGATAAGAGCACAATATTATCATTAAGACACTATGTTTATTAGTTTAATTTTGACTTCTTAAATCGATTAAAAATAAGTAGAAAGCAGTGAGTCGGGTTGAATCCACAGAGAAGGTAATATTTTAGTTTTAAAATTTTTAATTTTTATAAATAAAAAAAATATTTAAAAAAAATTAAAGTCAAAAAATAGAATTATAAATAAAAAGTAGAATTTAAATCATACATAAAGATAAACATGGAACTAAGATCTCGTAGTTAGGTCTTAGCATCTACTTGCAATAAAATTAAAGAATAAAAATTAAATTTACAATAAAAAGTAAAAAGCATGAATTTAAAGTGCATAAAAATAAAATTTTATATTAATTTAAAAGTTTAATTTATAATTTAGATACATGAAATTTAAAAAGAATAGGAAAAGAAAATTAAAAATAAGAAATAGTTGATCTTGATCTTAGATCGACGTTGGCATCGAGATGATGTAGAAGCTAACTCTTTCTCTCAGCACCGTCTGCCTCAAAGCATCCACGAACCCAAGCATGCCTCTAACCTATACCATCATCTTTCCATGATCGAAGATAATTTAATTTGATGGTCTGGGGTCTTTTTTATAAGTGTTAGGAGGGCTAGAATATTTTTTTCTAGGAAATGTGGGACTAAGGGAGAGTTTGATCGACAAAATATGAAAAAATCCCATGAAAAATCAGATTAAAACTCCTTCTGGACGAATTCTATTGAGTTTCGAAAATTCTGGTCGTCAAATATGAATCCATCGGCTCAAAAATCATAAAAAACCAGCATATATCAGCCTAAATCAAGTAGGAATAAGTTTCGACCATTGGATTGCTTTAATCTATTAAATCTGGACCACCTAATGGCACTCTAGAAGGTTGAATTGCTATCGGGATCATCCTCAGCCATCATATCATAGCCTAGGATGCGCGCTGCCATTGGATCATGATCAGAGATGCCGTTTGAAACCAAATCAATGTAGGAGTGAACCACCATCATTGGATCTTGGTCAAGCACGAGTGCAACCATCGGATCGCGCCATCACTATGCTGTTAGACCACCTAGACCGGGCTCATCGAATGCTGCAACTAATCACCGCATTGCTTTCCCTGAAAATTACTGAAATGCACTCATTTAAGGGTCCACGATAAGCCGCGATGAAATTGACGTCAGCAGCTCATCGGATGGGATTGGCTGGTCTTGGCACGTGGCTTGGCTGAGCGTGTTTGGATGCACCGTTTGGAGAATGCATGCCGACTGAGCTGTTTATTTATTTTTATTAATTTTTTTCTTTGAAAATTTATATCTGGTCTGTTTTAACTCTGATTTGCTCCAAACTTATTTCATTACGATAAAAAAAATGAGCTCTTTTTATTGATAAATATATTTTTTAAAAATAATGAATAAAAATATTTAATTTTTAAAAATAAATATAAATTAATTAATAAATTATTATATTTATTGATGAATTTATTGTACTTATCAGTAGCGATCTCGAGTAGAGTATCCATAGAAGTCGAACATGATGTGTGGCTCCAAGCAACAAAGAACAACATTAAATTTTAACTACGGTGTTATCGATCCATGCAAAAGTAAGAGATCTGATCTCTTTTCTGATCTAGATGCGATATAAATTTTTTAAAATAGTTCTACATCTAAGGTATTGATATGATTAATACCAATCTAATTCAATTTTTAGATTTATTAATACATCTTGATATATTATAGATTCTAAATGTAGGATTTAGTGATTAGAGCACATGCATAAATAGATTAAATAGTTTAATCTATGTCTTTCGATGCATCTAATTTCGAAAAAGTTTCGAAATATATGCATGAAATCCTGCATCATTTTTCAATAGTGGTATCAGTGCTTTAGGTTCTTTTATGACATGATCATGCATGCTTTAAAATAAATCAAAAAATAAAAATCGAAGATCATATATATTGATCATAAGGTTGTCCTGTTGTAAGGTTAACTCCTTACAATGAAAAGATTATCCTAGTATGTTCTTATCTAAATTTTTTGAATCATGAATAAGTTAGATAAGATCTAAGTAGATTTATGATTTATTTTTTTAATTTTAAATCTAAAATAAATAGATATTAAATTTATTTTAGATTATTTAGATTAAATCTAAATAATATCAGGATCGCACATACTGATTATAAGATTATCCTATTGTAAGGTTTATCCCTTACAGTGGAGAGATTATCCTAGTATGTGCTGATTTGAGAAATTTAAATCATAAATATATTAGATAAGATCTAAAATAATTTATGATTTATTTTTAAATTTTAAATATAATATTAATTTATTTATGATTTGATTTTGATTATTTAGATGAGATTCATATGATGTATTTCATGTTTAGATCTACATCCTCATATTACATATGCTCGATATGTAGTTTTGATTTTTGAATCTACAATGTATATGTATGACATGTATGCCTTATAAAATTTAAATTATGAACTTACTTATTACAAAATTCTAGATTCAAAATCTTAGGACATGATCTAAATATTGAAATAAATCAAATATAAAATCATGAATTGAATATGATTTAATATAAATTATTTATAAAAATTTAAAAATATTTTAAATGATGAAATCAAAACTAGTTCTGAGTTTCTAAATCCCAACCCATAAGTCTTGAACTTAATTAAGAATTAAGTAATTATTTAGGATCTAGGCTTATAATTTGAAGATCCTAATTAGACATTTTCATAAAACATGGGTTAAAAGATAATAGATTAGCTTTGATCAGGTCATTAACTAGGTTAGACCTAGGGTTAGATTAAATATGGACTAAGTTAAGAAATTAATCAAACCTAATTAATAGTTAACTAGAATTAGGTTGTTTCTTTTCTATAGATCAATTTAATAATTGTAGTTGATCAAAGTCCATACATCTAATAAATAGATTTGATCGTGGCTCAATGGTTGAGTTCGAATCTTTAGGCAGACCAAATCAAAATTAATAAATCGATTCGTGTCTAAGGTAAGTCTGGCATTTTTAGATTAGTGGTCTTTAGTTGGCAACTCACTTATCTGGCCATCTTTAATGGTATCTAAGATAAGCTTTGGCAGACCCTCCCACCGATCTCACTTACCTAGCCAATATGGTTAATCAGTTTTTGATTAGGTTGCTTATTGGTTCATGCTAACCCATGTCACATAGAAAATCAGTGAGACTGATTTTATTCAATAAGACTAATCTAGGTGCCCATGGACCGAAATTGATCCTAGTCCTCATCAATGACTTAAAAAGTCAGTGAGAGGATTTGACTCGGTAAAGTCAGTAGGAGCAATTTATTCCATATCTTCTCTATCCTTAAATCACTAATAATTTAAATTCTCTAAAAATATTAGGTCCTTAAAATGATAAAGTTATAAGGATAACTGAGTCATAGCCTTCTATTAAGTTGGATTATAATGGATCCATTAACTCAATAATCATTAGAGATCTAAAGGTCTGATGCTTATTGACTAATAAAATTATTATTCATAATATGATAACTTGGAAGTGTCTCTCTAATGGTGGTTAGGTTAACCAATCAAAGTTACACTTAATCATTCATTGGTTAGATGTACCTATGATCATGTTAATGGTTGAACCTAACCGAATCTTTTCAGTGGAGACTAAAGCCTACTGATTAGATTTCTAGGATAAAATTAAATTATTAGAAGTTATTTAGAGAAATAATTGATTAAAGAACATACCCATAGATGCACATGGGTTGATCGACCAAAGTCGGACTTGTATGCAGTCTATGTAGATTCTAGTACCTACTAAAAAATTAAAGTAATTTTTTGAATTAGAGATAGAGGCTACCAATTTGTACAAAATAGTGGAAGAACCTTTAGACTAAAGTCCAAGTCTCTAGGCTTAAAATAATTCATATACATTTGGTTATTGTTCTCTTTTCTTTAGATTAAGGCTAAATCCTAATTGCTCCACTCATTATTAGACAGTGATTGACTTATGGGGTCCAACTTTGATAATTAGTATCGAAAGTTGAATTTGGTTCAGCAGCATAAAGGATTCATGCTGGGGCTTTTAAGTCCAATGAAAACAAAATATCCAAGGTTAACCCAAATCAGGAAGAGTACTTCTATTATTAGAAACAGGGTCATAGAAAGAAGTATTGTCATGAATATCTTGCTTTTCTTGACCCTGATAGGCTAAATGAGAGAAATGAGCAAAGAGTTGCTCATCAAGAATATTATATGATAACATCTTGTAATTTCTCTATTTATAATTCTACTAATTAGGTATTAGATACTAATAGTCTTATTAATTTATTGCAAGGACTACAAGTAGAAAGTTTAAAAATGATGAGAGATTCTTGAATCTTGAGGATGGAAGTTTTGTTTCAATCCTAGCTTTAGAAATTATCGATCATATTTTCAATATAAATGTTGTCATTATCATTGTTGTATATTATTTATAATAAATATGATCTCTGTTGACATTTTGGCCAGAGATGGTTATCATTTATCTATAAAGAAAGATTATTGTGATATCATTCTGAATGATGTTATAATAATATATAGGCAACAAAAAAATGATATACATATTTAATCACAGCTTGTTAGTATAGTGTACGCATCTAATAAACACCCAAGTTAGATAATATCATGGATGTCTACCTTTGGCATTTAGCCTCAGTCATATTAACAAAAATAGGATAAATAGGTAAGCTTTAGAGGAAAACCTCGACATCAATGATTGTAAATCATTATCAACTTGTGAGTCTTGTTTTCTTGAAAAGATGACAAATTTATCTTTTACTAAAAAAGATGAAAGAGCCAGTGAAGTTCTAAGTATCATACATAATGATGTATATAAACCTATGAACTTAAGTACCAGAAAAGGATATCAATATTTCATTATGATTGCAGATGACCTACCTAGGCATGGGTATATCAGGCTTAAATCATTTGAAATGTTCAAATAATTTTATAATAAAGTAAAAAAATAAACTAAAAAAATTATTAAAACTCTCCGATCGAATCGAGAAGGCGAATACTTATCTAGTGAGTATTTGATATATCTAGAAGAAAATGAGATTCTCTCATAATGGACTCCTTCTAAAATATCATAGGATATTAGTGTATCAAAAAGAAAAAATCAAACTTTGTCAAACATAGTTCGATCCATGATGGGGTTTACTAGTCAATCTGCTTCACGGTTATGCTCTTGTGACTATTTATTTTACTTTAAAAAATATTTTGAGTAAATCTGTCGCAAAGACTCCATATGAAATATGGATCACACATAGGTCTAGACTATCTCACCTTCAGATTTGGGGTTGTTAGGCCTACGTCAAATATTTGTACACAAATAAAGTTGAAACCTGGTCCCATAGGTGTGTGTTTATAGGGTACCCCAAGAAAACTAGGGATTATTAGTTCTACCATACTGAAGAACATAAGATGTTTATCAACATAGAATATTATTTTTGAAAAAGAAGTTTCTTAGAGAAGAAACTAATGTCTGAAAAATTAAACTTGAGGAAGTTTGACCAGTAGAAAGAGCTGACATAATCTAGTAATTCTATAAAATCAGATTTGATCAGATCAAACCTAGAGCCCATTAAAGTAGCACCATTAAGGAGATCTACTAGAGTACTATGTTAGCTGGATAGATACTTTGGTATCTAGATTTGTGATGGTGATCGTATTGGGCTTGATGAGAATAATGAGGATTCGATCATCTATATGAATACCATGTAGAGATAGGACTCTGAGAAGTGGCTTGGAGCCACAAAATCTAAATTAGAGTCCATGAAAATCAATAATGTGTAGATACTAGTAGATTCACCTGAAGGAATAAAATCCTATGGATGTAAATAGATTTTCAAAAGGATTAGAGTAGTGTAGACAGGAATGTAGAGATCTATAAAGTTCGTTTGGCTATTATCTCGGAGTTAGAACATACGTTTTGAACGTATGATTTTGTTATGAATGAAGAGAAATCCGGCATCTATAAATAGGCAAATGGTTCTATAGTATTATTCCTTGAATTATCTATAAATAACATTCTCTTAATTGAAAATGACATTCCAGCATTATAAGGAATAAAGATTTAGCTGTTATCTTATTTCTCCATATACGATTTGGAAGAAGCATCATTCATCTTAGGGATGAGGATCTATTGAGATAGATCTAAAAGGATGCTTGGATTATCTCAATCCATGTATGAGATCAGACATAATATACTCATTAGAAGTAGTGAGAAGATATCAATCTGATCCAGATGAGAATCACTGAAAGATTATATAGAGAATCCTTAAGTATTTAAGAAATAGTAAGATCCAATAACTCATATATGGAGAAACTAACTTAAAACTTATGGAATATTTTGATTCCAATTTTTAGTTAGGTAAAAATGATAGCAGGAGAGTATTAGGTCATGAATTTATCCTAATTGAAGGAGCAATCTGCTGAAAAAATTTTAAGTAGAATATTATAGCCTATTCTATTAGTGATGTAGAGTACATCGTGGCATTTGATGCTGCCATGAATGCTGTGTGGTAGCATAAATTCATTAGCAAGTTGGGAGAGGTACCTCCATTGACGGTCCAATTTTAATGTAGCATTGGAGCCATAGCTCAGGCTAAAAAATCAAAGGTACACCATCAGATCAGTATATTCTGCATCGCTATCACTTTAGATTTTAGATCAGGATGATGTTGGCCTTTAGAAAATCGATGAAAAGGAAGAACTTGATTGATCCATTTGCTAAAGCCTCGAAACTAAGAAGTTCTACGAGCTCAAGTGGAAGAGAGGATATTTGATATTGTTCTAATTAACTTTAGTCCATGTAAGAGTTGTTAGAAAATATGTCCTAAAGCCAATCATCTAAGTTGTAGATGATTAAAATTTATTTATAAATTATCAAATAATAATAGTTATTTGGCATATTCATCATAAAAGTTCTATCTTCCATAAATAAACTTCTAAGTTATGATGAAGTCCTTACAACCACACTCAATTGATAAAGAAAAATTTATCGGATGATTTTTAAATTTGTTCACGACCTAATGATAAGTTATTAACTAGGATGATAACTTATCGAATATAAATTGCTATATATCATATACGTTGGTTGTCCTCATAAACAAATGGTATGGAGATATTGCTTTGACATACAGGTGAGATGTAGGAGTACATCTATACTAAACGTGAGTAATATAACACTCTATTATCAAGAGTAGCTAGCTAAGATTAATAGATATAAGTATCTCTTCGACTTGAGATCATCTTAGTGACTTGCAAGCAACTCACTGTACTTTGATATCAGACTACCTGTATTTCTAATATAGGATCAGAAGGTTTCTAGGTATAGTCAAGTATTTATAGAGTTGGTGTGCGAGTCAAGATGGGATTGACCACTCTTGATTAACTTCAGGAGTGAATATCTCACGGTATTTTAATTTAGAAAAACCTAGGTCTGGGTATTCCTCATAAGGAGTTATGGGATTTATAAATTTTGAAACATAATATGGATGACTTGTATGAGTATTGATAGCTAACTCGAAGTCATCTTGAGTATTATTGGTCAAAGAAATGAATTATACGATAACCATAGGCTAGAGTTCTAAGAATATTGCTTTGCATGCATTCGATCTCTCCAAACATCAGGTACCATTACTAGATGGTCATTTCAATTGGTATAGAAATTGGTTTCTATGCTATCGGCTTAGATTCAAACCTATGGATTCACATACATAAGAGATTATTATCTGATCAGATGGTTGATCGATGATTAAGAATTATTCAGTAATTAAATCATCAATGCGATTGATGATCGATCAAATGCAAGTGCTGCAGGAGAATCGATTAGCAATTGAATTGCTAATTGGCTCAATTTGATTAAACAATTAGGCTAAGATCAAGTCTAATTGAATTAGATTCAATTAGAATTAATTTGGGCTTGATTGGATTAAGTCCAATTAGTTTATTGGATAAGCTAGTTGTAAGAAAGAATAAGTTCTTATTCAATTAGGACTTGAGTGCACCTAATTTTTAATTTAATTAAAAATTAAATTAGATTTAAATTTGATTTAATCTAATTTAATTAGATTCCTAGTTGGACTAGGATTATCCTTTAATTAGGTTGACTCAATTCTAATTAAAATATAACTTATATAGGTTTGACTTAGTCTTAATAAAAGAGTCCTAGTTAAACTAGGACTTCTTCTATATCTCTTGCCATGAAGCCCATGCCATATATTTTTTTTGCCCCCCATTTGGATTTTTTGTTTGAGATTTCTTACGCCTCAGATGGATTCCACGCCCCACTTTCTTTGGTTTTTGGAAGTTAGTTTGAATGAGTCAAACTAAGAAAAGAGTTGATGGAGTTTTAATTTGTTAAAACTTTTCTTCTCTTCCTATGGAATATTTCCCACGCCCCCTTGTTTTTGGTGCCTCCTTTGCAGATTTTTTATGTGCATTTCTCTTCTTTCTTGTGTGGATTTTTGATACCCCATGCCCCAAAATTTTAGGGGAGGCATCCAAGAGTTGGACGCCCCCCAAACTCCTTGATTTAAATCCCTAAAAGTTAGGGATTTGACCTAGTCCATGGTATTTAAAATGGGGCACCACCTTTTGTGGAGTGTATTCATGAGTTTTCCTTAGATATTCCATGCAAATTGAGAAAAAGAAAGTGAGAAGGGCGTGGGTGGTTTTCCGCTCCAAGTAGTTGGGCGTGGAAGCCTTCTTTTGAACATCAAGTATTGATGTAACGGTAAGAGAAAAATAAAAGAAGAATGTCTTCTCTTAGATTTTTCTTTTAAAGCCTTTTCTTTTAGATTTTGTGAGATTTTTCTATGAGAAAAATCAGAGAGAAAGAGGGTCATGGAGCATAAAAAATAATTGAGGAGAATGCCTCCTCTTGTCATGGCGTGGAAATTAATTTCCAATGCTCCTCTTGTCATGGCATGGAAATTAATTTTCCAGCATCTTTCTACTAAAGAAATTGGGAGACAATCAAGGATGACATGGAACTCTTCTTCAGCAACATGTACAATAATCTAGTGGGCTTGGGAAGGCTGAATTACTCTTGTATAACCCTTGTTCCAAAGAAATAGGATGTAGGAGCATGCAAGACTATTGCCCAATAAGTTTGATACATGGAATAGCAAAAATTTTCTCAAAAGTGCTCAATTTAAGACTGGCCAAATATATGGACATGATGATTTTGAAAGCTTAATCAGCATTCATCAAGCACAGACTGATCTTGGGTGGGTTTATTAGTGCTTCCAAAATTATAGCAAATTGCAAAAAAAAAGAAAAAAAAGAAAAAAATAAGAGTAAAGGACTACTATTGAAAATAGATTATGAGAAAGTTTTTGACGGTGTAGATTGGAATTCCTTACAAACATTATTGAGGAATAAAGGGTTTGGAAATCGATGGTGCTATTGGATTCGAAGCATTCCAACCACAAGCAAGTTCTCACTGCTATTCAATAGGGAACCGACCAATTAGATTCAAGCAAGGGACCCTCTATCTCCTTTTCTCTTTAACTTCATAACTGACATACTTGAACAGATTCTAGCCAAGGCAGTGAGCAATGAATTAATCTTTAGGAAAGAGAAGACAAGTTCATTGAATGCCAATTTATGCCACCAGTATGCTGATGACACAATTATGCTGTGTAATGCAGACCCACTGCTGTTGGATTGGTGTACAGGGCAGAAGCATGGATTTCAAAGCAAAAATATGAAATCAAATAAACCAAACCCAAACCCAAGGACCACCTTATTAGCAATTAAATCATATAACATGCATTGGTAATATAAAAGAAAGTATTAGAACATACCTCTTATCGCTAAACCCTAAATTGACCCTGATTGTCAGTAGCAGTCCGTCAGGGTTTCCACCAGGTGCCCACGTGTTCACCCTCCAACGTTGATCCACACAGAGACTTGACCAAGACACCAGCACCTCTGATTTATATAATTAAAATTCTTATAATAAGAACTTTAAATAAATGGGCAAGACCTTCTTAAGCCTTTATGTCACCTTTCTTGCCTTTCCTTATCTATCTTTTTTTTTCTTTTATCTTCTTAATTTTTCTTCCTAATCTCTTAGTCTTAAGATGACTTCTTGTCCTTATAATGATAAAGTCTAGACAAGAGAAAGAAAGAAAAAAAATTGGATGAAAAGAAACTCTTGTAAGAAAGAAAAGATAATGTTCACTCTCTCGGACTCTTGGAGTACACCCCTATTTATAATGTCCGTAGGAGTGCCATAAAAAAATCTCATGCCCTTTCCTCATCAAAATCTCATGCCCCATCATCCAATCTCATGCCTCTCTAAATTATTGCACCTTTTAAAATTACGTAGACTTAGTCTAAGAGGTGCCTTAAAACAGAAGGACTCTTCGGACTAATTCTATGTAGTTTTTCAATGAAGAGACGTGATGCATAAATATATGGCACCATAATTCAAATTTTTGGATCAGATTAGATGGCCATCTAATGGCTCTTAAAGGAATTCCCATCATCAAGAAGGCGTGGAGATGTACTTTGAATAGTCAAAGTCCCAAGAGGCGTAAAGAAGAAGTGGGCGGCAAGGAGTCTAAAGCGGCAAGGACTCAAGGGCAACAAAAACATCTTGGGCGAAAAGAAAAAAAAGAATTTCATCTGCAGAAGGACTCTTCTACACCCCATATCTGATGTCTATGCCAAAAAAATTTACGTGACATAACAAAATGAGAAAAATCAAAGAAGGTAGGCGCCAACATATTTCATGCGCCAAAGAGTCCTTTGCGCATGAAAGACTTCCCATGCGCAAGAGAGAGACTCTCTGGCGCATGGGATGTAGGTATGTGGTGCCCAATCTAAAGTCCAATCAATTTAGGTTAATCCAACTCAAAACCAAATCTTATTTGGCTCAAATCGGATCTTAATTACCCCAAATCGAAAGCCGATTCGAATCCAATTCGAATCTAGGTGCTAGGGTTTGCTATATGTGCTAGCATATTCATCTTGCAAACATGGTCTAATCTAATTAGACCCTTAATCAATTCTCTTTGTGTGTGACCCATTGGGTTCCACATCTAACCAGCAGTGAGTCAGGGTGTGATTTGACCTAATCTGATTAGAACTCAACCAAACCGATTTAGGTCAAAACTAGCCAACCCAATATGACTTAATTTAGAACACTTTCTAATTTAATGATCAAATTAAAATTTTAATTTGATCAAACCACAAGACATGATTGACGTCTAGCAATGTATCATGACTACCCAAAAGTTATGAAATTTTGATGGAAATACCAAAAATATCCTTCAGTGAAAATTACCATGCAACTAGATCCTTCGATCTTCCTGCATCCTGAATATGACTCTGGGTATGAAAATATGTCAATCCCAATATTATATTCATTTCTCTTTCAATCTTATGATAATGATTCATTTAATGAAATATTAGAAATCATTTCTAATTTTCATCATGCTTTGATCAAAGTCTTTCCTGAATCATTATTTGTTTGAAGCAGGTAGGATGCTATTTCCTCTTACCAGGAGAGATCGATTCTTTGTTAACCTACTCACAATCTTCATATATATAATCTACCATATCCAGATCATCCCATACATAACTAAGTCATGAATGAGTATGAACCAAAATATGGATTTATATATATAAGATTCTATGGTAGTTTCAGGTCAAAGGATTACATGCACAAATTCCACTATGAGAACCATCTATTGACATGTAGATAAGACTCCATTAGATATTCTCAATTTGGATCAATTCAGTGAACTCATTCTCTAATGAGCACCCACATTCTTGTATTAGTGTCATACACAAGTTATTGTGAGATCAATCACCCTCTCAATCGAGCATACAAAGAATATGCTAGTCTTACCGAAAAACATTGATCCCTAACTCAATGTCCCATCGACTAGGAATATTTAAATTAGGGTTTTAAGATTTTAGGTCTCACTAGTATGATCTCATCATAATCCTAAAATCATAGCCCTAATTTATAAGGTTCATCATAATCTTAAATAATAAGACACTGCATATGATGAAATAAATGCCTTTATTTATTAAAATGTCATTACATGAGTCTGGAAGACAAAGAACATCCCAAAAATAAATTGGCTTGAGGGCATATTCCTTTCAATCTTCCACTTGCACTAAAGCCAATCGCCCTTATATTTTAATCCCATACAATCAAGGTGGCGATCAAATAGTTGCAATGGTAAAGCCTTAGTGAATGGATCTGCTATGTTGTTCTTTGTATCCACTCGTTCTATGATCACATCTTGTCTTTCAATAATTTCTCAAATGAGATAGAAGTATCTCAGAATATGTTTGGATCTATAATGAGACCTAGGTTCCTTTGCTTGAGCTACAGCTCTAGTATTATCACAGTAAAGTGGTACTGAATTCTCAATTTTAGGAATAACACCTAATTCAGTGATGAACTTCTTCATCCAGATAGCTTCCTTGGCGGCTTCACTTACAGCTATGTATTCTGCTTCAGTGGTTGAGTCAGCAACAGTTGGCTGCTTAGTACTCTTCCAACTCACTGTTCCATCGTTCAGAGTAAAGATATATCCTAAAATGGATTTGCTATCATCTGGGTCTGATTGAAAACTAGAGTCAGAATATGCTTCTAGTTTGGATCAAAACCACCATATACAAGAAAAATATCTTTAGTCCTTCTTAAGTACTTAAGAATACTTTTCACAGCTTTCCAATGATCCTCATCTGGATCAGCTTGAAATCTACTTGCAATGCCTAAAGCATAAGCAACATCAGGCCTTGTACATAATATGGCATACATTATTGATCCTACAGTTCTCTCTTCTGATGTCTTTGGAGACAATTTTTTAGAGAGATGTATGCCTTGACTCATGGGTAAATAACCTCTTTTACTCCCGTCCATACTGAATCTTTTCAGTATTAAGTCAATGTACCTAGATTGGGACAAGCCTAGCATCCTCTTAGATCTATCTTTATAAATCTTTATTCCTAGTATATAGGATGCTTCTCCCAAATCTTTCATGAAAAACTTATTTGATAGCCATAATTTGACTAATTATAACATTGGGATATTATTCCCAATGAGGAGTATGTCATCTACATATAGAACCAAGAAGACTATGGTTCTCCCACTAGTTTTCTTATACACACATGGTTCATCAATATTCTTGATAAAATCAAACTCTTTTACTGTTTCATCAAAATGGATGTTCTAACTCCTTGATGCTTGCTTTAATTCATAAATGGATCTCTTAAGCTTGCATACCTGATTTGGTTTCTTATTTGACTTAAATCCCTCTGACTGTGACATATAGACCTCCTCCTCAAGAAAATCATTAAGGAAGGCAGTCTTTATATCCATTTGCCATATTTCATAGTCGTGGTATGCTGCTATAGCAAGCATAATCCAAATAGATTTGAGCATGGCAACAGATGAAAATGTTTTATCATAATCAATCTCCTGTTTTTGCCTAAAACCCTTAGCCACCAATCTGGCCTTATAGGTTTCAATTTGACCATCAACTCCAATCTTTTTCTTAAAAATCCATTTGCATCGAATAGGATTTATATCCTTTGATGCATCCACCAAAGTCCATACTTTGTTGGTGTGCATGGATTCTATTTCGAATTGCATGGGAGCCAGCCATTTGTAAGAGTCCTTACTTTTGACTGCTTCCGTATAGGCCAGAGGTTCGTCATTCTCAATGACTTGGGCTTCATTATTCTCAATAATGAATCCATACCTCACAGGTGTATTTCTTACTCTTTTAGATCTACGGATAGGAGTTATCTGTTCTGGTTCTTTTATGTGATTATATGGTTGAAAAATTTCTATTTGATTTTCTTAAACTTTACTAAATTCAATATTTCTGCCACTGCCCTATTCTAGGATAAATTCTTTTTCCATAAAAATGGCATGCCTACTTACAAATACCTTTTGTTTAGTAGGATGGTAGAATAAATATCCTATACTATTTTTAGGATATCCTATAAATAGACATCTGTCTGATCTAGCATCAAGTTTATGTCCAAAATTTTTTTTGACATAAGCTGGACAACCCCATATCTTAAGATACTTAAGATTAGATTTCTTACTTCTCCATATGTCATATGGAGTACTAGATACAGATTTAGAAGGTACTCTATTCAAGATGTAAATCGCAGTCTCCAGAGCATGATCCCAAAAGGAAATAGGTAAATCAGTGAAGCACATCATGGACCATACCATATCTTAATAAGGTACGATTTTTTCTTTCAGCTACACCATTTAATTGCGGTGTATAAGGAGGTGTTCATTCAGAGAGAATTCCTTTAAATTTAAGATAGTCAAGAAACTCACTAGATAAGTATTCTCCTTCCCGATCAGATCGAAGGATTTTTATACATTGTCTAGTTTGTTTTTCGACCATACTTTGATACTCTTTAAATTTATCAAAGGGTTTTGATTTGTATTTCATAAGATACACATATCCAAACCTAGATAAATCATCAGTGATTGTAATAAAATAAGAGTATCCTCCTCTAGCTTGAGTTGTCATAGGACCACATACATCCATATGTACAAGTCCTAATAACTCATTTATCCTTTCTCTATGTCCACTAAATGAAATCTTGCTCATTTTACCCATGAGGCATGATTCACAAGTTTCCAATGATTCATAATTAAAAGGATCAAAGAACTTTTCTTTGTATAACTTGTTAATCCTAGCCTCACTAATATGACCAAATCGACAATGCCAGAGTAAAGTATTATTTATGTCATCTCTCTTATATTTTTTATTTTCATCAATATTTAATATATTATTATCCAAACATAGAGTCAACAAATCATTGCTAAATATGCCAAAACAAATAATTTCATTAAAATATTTGATCGAGCAACCTTTGCTCGTTACATTAAGACTATAACCTTGTTTTAATAACATGGGTATAGATATAATATTTCTAATGATCTTAGGCATATAATAACAATTTATAAGCTTTAAGATCTTCCCATAAGGTAACTTCAATATATTTGTCCCTACAGCTTCTGCTTGGATAGATTCACCTCCAGCGCCATAAAGCTTGAAGTCACCTTTCTTCAAACTCTTAATTTTCTGCAGCCCCTACAAAAATTTGCAGATATGAAAACCACAGCCGGTATCTAATACCCAAGAATTTAAAATGGAAGAATTTAATGATAATATAGTATGTATCTCATACATACTATTGGTACATTATTTGCACCAGACTTCACAGTTGCAAGGTAAGTCTTGCAATTCTTCTTCCAATGACCTACTTTGCCACAGTGAAAATAGGTCCTTTGTCCGGAGATCTTTTTCTTCTTTTTCTTCTTATTTATACAACTTTTAGGATTCAACCTTCTCTTTGAATCCTTTTAGCCTGCCTTCTTCTTGGAGATCCCTTCCACAAGAAGAAGAGGAGTCTTATCTTTTTTGATATAGCTTTCTGCTATCTTAAGCATATTTAACAGCTCAGACAATGAAGAATTCAGTTTGTTCATGTGATAGATCACGACAAACTGAGAAAATAATTTTGAAAGTGATTACAGGATCAAATCCTGACTTAACTCTCCATCCATTACAAAACCTAATTGACTTAATCGAGTGATTAGGTCAATTACCATCAAAATATGATTTTGTATGGATGTTCCTTCTGTCATTCTTGTATGAAATAATTGCTTAGATATCTCATATCTAGCAGTCCTACTATGCTCTCCATAAAGCTCTTTTAGATTGAGCAATATAGATTGAGTGTCCATGCTATCATGCTGTCTCTGTAATTCATTATTCATTGAGATAAGTATGATGCATTTGATAGTAAGAGAATCATTTTGCCACATCTTGTATGTGGACTTATCTTCATCTGTGGCATCATTTCCTAATGGCTTAGGATCATGGGTGTCAAGAATATAGGAGAGTTTTTCTTGACTGAGTACTATTTTAAGATTTCTCAACCAGTCAACATAATTTTGATCAGTCAATTTATTTGAATCCAAAATTGAACGTAATGAAAGTGAAGAAGCCATTTAATCTACATAATAAAGAATAATACATAAGCAAATAATTCATGATGACAAACATAATTAAATTAGGGCTTTAATTTAATTATGTCTCCCACTAAAAATCATAACCCTCTTATTGATTTTCTTGGTGAGAATAAGATCCTAATTCCTTATAAAAAGTCTTGTGGTTGCACAACAAACTTGTTATAAATTCAAAGGTAGGAAATTCTTTCCAATTGCATTTTATGCAACTCTCAAAATTTTTTGCCTCTAAAACATTAATAGTCTTATGTTAGCACAACAAACTTTAATATTTTAGTTTAAGTAGAATCCTTCATTTCTATACAGTCAAAATTAAAATATAACTACTTTTGTAGTTACACAACAAAGTAGTATATTCAAAATGCTGTAAGCATCTCAATGCACTAGATTAATATTACATCTTTCCTCATGATAGATTTTGTGGTTACACAATAGAACTAATATGGTTTTGGACATAATAAGAAACTAGTATGAAGGAAGATCTTAATGTAGTGAATATAATATTAAGCATTTCAATCTGAAATTAAATTAATCGAATCGGCTAGGTAAATGGGAGAGAAATGGGAGTCCCCCCATTGTTTTCCTTAGACACCAATAAATTTGGTCAGGTCAGACAACAGAATTAATTAAAAAATCATGTTCTCTTTACCAATCAAGAATTATTTTTCCTAGATACTGATTGACCAATTAGACATCCTGACTAATTTAGCTAAAGATTAATTACACTACAACTTAATATAATTTTTTATAGAGGGATTTTTAAAAAAAAAAAATCTTGATGTACATACTGATTTAAATCAAACTAAATGCCAAATAGCATTCATTATGATAAAATTCATGTATAATTATTCTAGGATAACCATCATTATATAGTGAATACTTTTTACTATATCAGGGCAACCTTTACAGAATAATATATACAACATAATCTCATTATGATAAGTAAAAGAATATGATTTCATCATATAAATAAAAATATGCTAAAAATATTATATCATATTTTTTATTTATGCCATTATACTATAAGCAAAGCATTATATGATTTAACCTAATAGGGCTTGCTCTGATACAACTATTGGGTTTGGTTTACAGGGCGAAAGCATGGATTTTAAAGCAAAAATATGAAATTAAATAAACCAAACCCAAATTCAAGGACCACCTTATTAGCAATTAAATCATATAACATGCATTGGTAATATAAAAGAAAGTATTAGAACATACCTCTTATCGCTAAACCCTAAATTGATCCTGATCGTCAATAGCAGTTCGTCAGGGTTTCCACCAGGTGCCCACGTGTTCACCCTCCAACATTGATCCACACAAAGACTTGACCAAGACACCAGCACCTCTGATTTATATAATTAAAATTCTTATAATAAGAACTTTAAATAAATGGGCAAGACCTTCTTAAGCCTTTATGTCACCTTTCTTGCCTTTCCTTATCTATCTTTTTTTTTCTTTTATCTTCTTAATTTTTCTTCCTAATCTCTTAGTCTTAAGATGACTTCTTGTCCTTATAATGACAAGGTCTAGACAAGAGAAAGGAAGAAAAAAATTGGACAAAAAGAAACTCTTGTAAGAAAGAAAAGATAATGTTCACTCTCTCAGACTCTTGGTGTGCACCCCTATTTATAATGTCCATAGGGGTGCCATCAAAAGATCTCATGCCCTTTCCTCATCAAAATCTCACACCCCATCAGCCAATCTCACGCCTCTCTGAATTATTGCACCTTTTAAAATTACATAAACTTAGTCCAAGAGGTGCCTTAAAACAGAAGGACTCTTCGGACTAATTCTACGTAGTTTTTCAATGAAGAGACGTGATGCATAAATATATGGCGCCATAATTCAAAGATTTGGATCAGATTAGATGGCCATCTAATGGCTCTTAAAGGGATGCCCATTCATTAAGAAGGCGTGGAGATGTACTTTGAATAGTCAAAGTCCCAAGAGGCGTAAAGAAGAAGTGGGCGGCAAGGAGTCTAAAGCGACAAGGACTCAAGGGCGACAAAAACATCTTGGGCAAAAAGAAAAGAAGAATTTCATCTGCAGAAGGACTCTTCTGCGCCCCATATCTGATGTCTATGCCAAAAAAATTTATGTGACATAACAAAATGAGAAAAGTCAAAGAAGGTAGGCGCCAACATATTTCATGCGCCAAAGAGTCCTTTACGCATGAAAGACTTCTTACGCACAAGAAAGAGACTCTCTGGTGCATGGGATGTAGGTATGTGGCATCCAATCTAAAGCCCAATCAATCTAGGTTAATCCAACTCAAGATCAAATTCTATTTAGCTCAAATCGGATCTTAATTAGCCCAAATCGGAAGCTGATTCGAATCCAATTCGAATCCAGGTGCTAGGATTTGCTATATGTGCTAGCATATTCATCTTGCAAACATGGTCTAATCTAATTAGACCCTTAATCAATTCTCTTTGTGTGTGATCTATTGGGTTTCATATCTAACCAGCAGTGAGTCAGGGTGTGATTTGACCTGATCTGGTTAGAACTCAACCAAACTGACTTAGGTCAAAACTAGCCAACCTAATATGACTTAATTTAGAATACTTTCTAATTTAATGATCAAATTAAAATTTTAATTTGATTAAACCCATAAGACATGATTGACGTCTAGCAACGTATCATGACTACCCAGAAGTTATGAAATTTTGATGGAAATACCAAAAATACCCTTCAGTGAAAATTATCATGCAACTAAATCCTTCGATCTTCCTGCATCCTGAATATGACTCTGGATATGAAAATATGTCAATCCCAATATCATATTCATTTCTCTTTCAATCTTATGATAATAATTCATTTAATGAAATATTAGAAACCATTTCTAATTTTCATTATGCTTTGATCAAAGTCTTCCTGAATCATTATTTGTTTGAAGCAGGTAGGATGCTATTTCCTCTTACCAGGAGAGATCGATTCCTTGTTAACCTACTTACAACCTTCAAATATATAATCTACCATATCCAGATCATTCCATACATAACTGAGTCATGAATGAGTATGAACTAAAATATGGATTTATATATATAAGATTCTATGGTAGTTTTAGGTCCAAGGATTACATGCACAAATTCCACTATGAGAGCCATCTATTGACATGTAGATAAGACTCCATTAAATATTCTCAATTTGGATCAATTCAGTAAACTCATTCTCTAATGAGCATCCATATTCTTGTATTAGTGTTATACACAAGTTATTGTGAGATCAATCACTCTCTCAATCGAGCATACAAAGAATGTGCTAGTCTTGTCGAAAAATATTGATCCCTAAGTCAATGTCCCATTGACTAGGAATATTTAAATTAGAGTTTTAAGATTTTAGATCTCGCTAGTATAATCTCATCATAATTCTAAAATCATAGCCCTAATTTATAGGGTTCATCATAATCTTAAATAATAAGACACTGCATATGATGAAATAAATGCCTTTATTTATTAAAAATGTTATTACATGAGTCTAGAAGATGAAGAACATCTCAAAAATAAATTGGCTTGAGGGCATATTCCTTTCAACTGCAAGCAAGCAATCTTAAACTCATTCTTTACTCTTATGAGCTTGTAACGAGTGTAAAGATAAACATTGAAAAAAGCTCTCCTATTTGGATTAGGTTTATATGAAGGGGAGTGCGGCTACCTTACCAAGCTTCTGGGATGCATAAAGGCCAACCTCCAAACAAGATATCTAGGATTTTCATTGCATATAGGCAAACCAAAGGTATTGAATTGGAACTTTTTAGTTGAAAAGGTTGTAAAAAAGCTAGCTACATGGAAAAGCAACTCTCTAACTGATCGGCAGACTTGTTTGGTGAATGCAATGATCGGATCCATCCCTACATATTGGATGTCAATCTTCACCCTTGTTAAAATAAAACTGAAATCTCACTCAAGAAGGAGCTAGAATGCACACAGCAAATATGGAAGGAATGAACTCTGTGGACAGAATTTTTTTGATTTGTAAAGCAGACTACAACTCAATAAACCGCTAACAAGTGTTTAAATAAAATATGCACCTCCTAAAAATTAGTCACATGTGGCCACTATCTTTTTTAAATTTGCTAACAGAATTTATTGACCCACATCAACAGCATTTAAAGACTCTATTAACTAACCAGAAATCTAAAGCAAGCAATTAACAACATACTAAACTAATAAAACAACCAAATCCCATGATAACAAACATGCATCTATTAGTCCATTTGAATCTCTCCCAACATTCCCCCCCCTTAATTCAAGGAGGGCTTCAACTCCCATCATGGATCAAGATTTCTTGAATTTGGCTTTAATTAAAGCTTTTGTAAGAATATCTACTGGTTGATTATCAGTGTTGATGGACTGCAACTCCATAGCTCCTTTGGCAACTAGCTCTCGAATGAAATTGTGCTTTATTTCAATATGCTTTGTTCTTCCTTGTTGGACTGGATTTTTGGATATTGCAATTGTGGACTGATTGTCACAAAAGATTATATTTGGTTCATTTTGCTCTCGCATCAAATCTTCTAAGATTCTCCTAAGCCAAACAATATGACAAGCTGTAGATGTAGGAGCTATATACTCAGCTTCTGTACTTGAAAGTGTTGTGCTCTATTGTTTCTTTGAGGATCAAGAAATGGCTTTTGAACTAAGGCTAAGAATGTATCCTGTTGTGCTTTTTCTATCATCTATACAAGCAACCCAATCATTGTCAGTAAAAACAACAAAATTATTTTATTTACCTCTTAAATACCTGATGCCAAGATCTGAAGTGCCTTGTACATATCGAAGAATTCTTTTGGCTATACCCAAATGATGTTTGCTTGGACTGTGCATAAATCTAGAAATGAGACTCTTACAATAAAAATAATGCCTGGTCTTGTATGAGTGAGATACATGAGACCTCCAATAATACTCCTAAAATACTTGTCATCAACCTTTTTAGCTCTATCATTTAAACATAGCTTCTCATTTGTATTCAATGGAGTTTTGGTAGGCTTGCAATTTATCATTCCAACTCTTTTCAACAAATTAGTTGCATACTTTCTTTGACAAATAAAAATACCAAGTGAATCTTGTGTTACTTCAATTCCTAAGAAATAGTGCAAGTAACCAAAGTTAGACATTTCAAAAGTTTTCATCATGGACTTCCTAAATGCCTTAACCATTTGAGAAGAACTTCCAGCATATATCATATCATCAACATATAATCACACCTTCAAAAAATCACTACCATGACTTTTAACATAAAAAGTGGGTTCACTAGCACTCTTTTGAGACCACTTGCTTCCTTTCCTTCCGGTAAATCTGCCAAGGCCTAAGTTTTATTCTTCTTTCTTCACTGCATCTTCAAAATAGCTAGATTTCAAGGCAAAACAAGCATACTCGCAAGACTCATAAATATCAGCAAGGCTTCTTACTCTTCTTGGTGTTGATGCTGGAGATGAAGAGGGGAACTCTTGTGGGCTGCTTTGCTCAAAACAAGTATGAATAGGCTGCAAAACAATATCTTTTCAATTCCAACCATCATTTTCGTTAAAAATAACATCACAACTGACAATTAATTTTCCTAAAGTAGGATTATAAAGCCTATAGGCTTTAGTTTCATCACCATAGCCAACAAAAATATATTTGATACTTTTGTCATCCAATTTCCTTCTTAATTCAGTAGGCACAAATGCATACGCAATGGTACCAAATATCCTTAAATGACTTATATTGGGTTTGCCTCCATACCAAGCTTCAGAAGGAGTCATTCCTTTGATGGATTGAGTTGAAAAATGGTTGAGTAGATAAACAATGACTACCACAACTTCTGCCCAAAATTTCTTAGGAAGGGCTTTGTTTCTTAGCATGCTCCTTACTGTTTCAACTATTGTTCTATTCGTCCATTCCACAACTCCATTTTGTTGAGGAGTATATCTAGCTATAAGTTGCCTTCGGATGCCATAATTGCTGCAAAAGGTACTAAATTCTAAGGATATGAACTCACCACCACGATCAGTATGCAATGTCAAAATAAAGCGGCCACTTTATTTTTCAACCATAGCTTTGAATTGTTTGAAAACATTCAAAGGCTTCTGATTTCTCCTTCAAAAAATACACCCAAGTTATTCTTGAAAAATCATCAACAAAGATTAAGAAGTACTTACTTCCACTCAAAGAAAGTATTTGCATTGGCCCACAAATATCAGCATATACTAACATAAAGGCTTTGAAGCTCTCCAAGATTTGCCCATGGAAAACTTCTCACGATGATGCTTTCTAAAAATACAAGCTTCACTTGGTTGATTATCACCCTTGACAAATGGAAGACCACAAACCATATTCTCTTTGCACAACAAGGTTAGTCCACCATAATTAAGATGGCCAAATCTTTGAAGCAAAAGCATAGAATTACCACTGGATCACTGAAGGCATTAATCAAGACTTTTGAAAACAGAAGTGGAACATTTTATTTTCAAACATTTTGACTGAGTAGACTAAGTTCATGCTCCATTTATCATATATCATACATTCATCATTATCAAACATAACATAATAGCCTTTTCTTATTAACTAACCCACACTAAGCAAATTGTGAGCTAAACTAGGAACATACATAACATCCTGAATACATTTCCTTCTAAATATTGACATTACAATAATAGTGCCCATTCCGCATACCTAAACATGGTGGTTGTTGCCCAACTTTACTTATGTTTTTATGGACTCATCAATCTCCACAAAGATCTCTGTGTAGCTAGTCTTATAGTTACTATAAGCGCTATCAAGGTACCAAACATCTTCAGGCATGTCTATATGAGTGGCTAAACAAGTCAGGAATAAATTTTCTTCAAGAGCACATTTTTCTTCATGCAAATTTGTCTGGTCCTTAGCCTTTTGATTACAATTTTTTTTTATATGGCCATACCTTTTGCAATAATAGCATTGAGGAATATTTCTATTTTGTCCATACTTCTCTTTATACCAACAATCTTTATCTTTGAAGTTTGATCTTCCACAATATGAACAAGAAGTAGAGTTAGCATTGTTACCTCCATTAAAATTTCTTTGCTGGCCATTGTTTATACTTCTACCTCTTCCTCTTCCACTAGATGATTTGCCACACCTCGACCATAATTTCTTGATACAGTGTCATCTAACTTTTTCTTCAAATCAACCTTGGATTGAAAAGCTTACTGGAGAGAAGTTGGAGAGAAGTTTCAGCTGCCTTATTCATTTGCTGTTCATATGCTGAAGAGATTCCATCAACTCATGAAGAGAATAGATAGATAAATCCTTTGATTCTTCTATTGCGGCTACACCATGATCAAATTTGGAAGGGAGGCTTCACAAAACCTTCTCAACAACCTTTTGGTCTGTCAATTATTCTCCAAAGGATCTAATATATATGATTCATCACTGAGTGAACTTTTGAGAAAAATTCTTGAATGGAGTCTGATGGCTTCATTGACAGATTCTCAAATTCTCGCCGCATAGTCTGCAACTTCACTGTCACAACTTGTGCCTTGATACTCTTCTTTGAGTAGATCCCAAGCTTCCTTTGATGTGGAGGCAGCCATAACCCGAGGAAAGATGGCATCATCTAGTGCTTGATGGATTAGAAATAAAGCTTTGGCATCCTTCTTTTGCTTTTCCTTCAGCTCATTACATTGGGCTACAGTCTTGTAGCTTGTTCTAAATTACCAAGATCCATAAAGCCATTCTCCACCAAGTCCCATAAATCGTGGGACATAAATAGAGTCCTCATCTTGATATTCCAGAACTGGAAATTGAGACCGGTAAAGACAGGAATATTTTGAGATGAGTTTACTATAACACTAGTAGAAGCCATAATAAATTGGAACTCACAAAATTCCAACCTACTTTGATACCAAACTCTATTAAAAAAAAATTGGAATCTCACTTAAGAAGAAGAATGCACACAACAAATATGGAAGGAATGAACCCTGCGGACCGAAATTTTTTTTGATTTGTAAAGCAGACAACTCAATAAACCACTAACAAGTGTTTAAATAAAATATACACCTCTTGAAAATTAATCATATGGTCACTACCTTTTTTTAATTTGCCAATAGAATTTATTGACCCACGTCAACAACATTTAAAGACTCTATTAACCAACCTTAGAACAACCAATTAACAAAATACTAAACTAATAAAACAACCAAATACCATGATAAACATGCATCTTTTAGCCCATTTGAATTACTCTCCCAACAACCCTTCCATCAGCTATCATTGAAAAAATAGATAGAAAAGGACATTTTTCCTTGGACAGGGAGCAAACCATGCAATGGAGGACATTGTCTAATGAACTGGGAGCAAGTTTGCTAGCCAAAACAATTTGGTGATCTTGGGGTGATCGACCTCAAAATGTTCAACAAATGCCTATTAATAGAATGGCTATGGAGATTCTTCAAGGAACCAACTCGACTTTGGAGAAGATTAATTCATAAGTTTCAGTACACCAATAAGCTTCCAATAGTCACCACATGCAGAAGCCTCAAAAAGGCTTCGAAGACTTGGCGATGCATGCTCAAGTTTAAGGATATATTCTTAGTTGGTGCACCTTTCCGAATGGGAAATGGACTATAGCAGGCTGGTGGCATGACAAGTGGCTCAGCATGCTACCTTTAAAGGCTCTATTTCCATCTCTCTTCTTCCTAGCGATAAGACTGAACATATCGGCTGACAGTTCATGGCTTACTCTGACCTAAGAACATTATTCAAAGATAATATCCTAGCAAATGGAAAAGATGAACTTTTGATGCTCATATCTTTAAACTTAGTGACAATAATATCTTCAGAGCCAGATAAGGTCGAGTGGATTTGGGGAACAAATGACAATTACAGGGTCAAAGAAGCCTATTTATTCTTCACTCATGGAGGGATAATTTCCAAATTTGCAATGCTAAATTGGAAACTCCCACTTCCTAAAAAGATCAAAATCTTCAATTGGCTAATGTATAGTAATAGGATTCTTACTACAAATAACTTTAGGAAAAGATATTTTCCATTGCTAAACACCTGTGCCTCATATGGAGAGGAAGGGGTAATAGAGGGGAACTTGTTCCTCAACTATAGTTTCACTAGCAGACTATGGAGTTGCATTAAAGATAGATTAGTAATGTCGAAGCTACCATTGTCAATCGACCTTCTATGGGGAGCCTGGCAAGACAAGCTACTGAGGGAGCATGCACAAATGAAATGGAATAGCTTGATATCCACGATATGCTGGTGCCTGTAGAAGGAATAGAACCATCGCCTATTTTATTTTAAGGCAAAGAGTTCAGTGCTGCCCGTGCAGCAGTGTGTCAACCAGCTAAGAAGTTGGATCCTTACAGATCCAACTAGGAAGAAATCACTCCTTAACAAAATACTCAATAGTTTTATCAAAAAAAACAAAATATTCAATAGGCTATATACCCTAGGGAAAGGAACGCTAGGGTTTGAATAGGGAGAAGGGGGTGGCAGTGAAGAGATGGGTGGAATGTCGAGAAATATCAGTGCACCTAGCTCTCTCACCCATTTCAACAGGAACTGATGTCGAGAGAAGCACTAGTGGACAACTAAAAGCAAAGAATAGAAGCACCAACAGGCGATAGAGAGCCAAGAAGATGATGGGTGGTTTAGGAGGCAAAGATGAGCACTTGAACTCTCATCTCTTATCATAACCACTCTCTGGTCCGCTCACTATACAGGAATAAATTTGGTTTTAGTTTATGAGAGAGACAAGTGTGTTTCGTGGTCATTTCATCACCTCATCTCGAGGGATGGAGAATCTTGGACTATACATTCTATTTAGTTTGTCTTAAATATGTACAACACATTGATTTAATCATAACTGGGTGGGGATTAACATCCTCCCTTTCCATAAAAAAAAAAAGACTTGAGTGAGGTCTCTCATTCAAGTTTAGTGGTGGTTAAATTTAGCAAGAAACTAAGCCATGCTAAATTATGTTATATGTTGTGTCCAAACTCTAAACCATTGGATGCACTATCCCATTCATAGTGAGTTCTTCCTTCACTCTAATTGGGATTCGCTTCAATATTTGACTCATAAAGGAAGCTAAAATCTAAAAATGCCAACTAGAGAACTTTTTGCAACAATGCACCTTTAACCTGAATTATAAGGTAGGGATAAAGAACAAGGTCGCCAAAAAAAAAAAGAACAAGGTCACCAATGCTCTTTTCAATGAGCCTATTTGATGGCTAAGATCACAAGATTTGACCAACTCAAAGAATTATACGAAAGCAATCCTACTAGCAAGGTTTACAGAGAACTAAAGAATGAGAAAGCTAAGAGGCAGTTGATGTGGTGATGATTTGTAGTTCCAACTATCCCAAAGGAAGGAGAGACAAGAAATCAAGGCCATCCACAATGATGACATCTAGCTAACTTGAAGTAGATATTATAAAACATTGCTAGTCAACTAGAAAGACAAGCTGATGTTTGATTGATTTTGGATAATGGTTAAAGAACAATGGTACCTAAATCTAGATATCTACTAAGAGTCTAAGCACATGGTTCATTGAAGTTGAACTCTTCCAAGCTAGGGGAGCTGATGTTGGTCCAAACTGCACACCTTGTAGTCATAAGATCATGGGAAAATCTCCAAACCATCCTAATTCTAAAATAAGGAAAGAACAAAAAATAACATTTGACTCATAAGTGTCCAAAGAGCTTAACTATTTTGTAAGTTAGGTCAAGTTGTAGGGATAGATGCAGCCTCATATATATTATTTTAAAAGATTACTTCACCTTAGTCACTATAGACTAAATTTAAAACTTAAACTACTTCAGTTACATTCATCATCAAGTAGTATTTTCCACTTTGATTGACTAAATTGGAGTTTAGATGACGAAGTCACAATCAAAATATTGAAGCAGCATCGATGTAGATCAATACTAGAAATTTAATGGTAAGGCTTGTGTTGTCAAATATTTGCTGATTGTGGTAATACCATCAAGCCTTTTTTGGACATCAGGAACCATGACATCAAATCCAAATTGAGTCCCAATCTCCCTAAAGTCATCATAGTTTGAGCATAAGTCAAAAAAAGGAGGTATCTGATGGCAATTAGTGTTGGCAATTAACGTGCTATCTAACCATTTGAATAGTGTGAAGTGTACACGAAACTAGTTTTTAATTCCAAAATATTCCAAAGTGTGAGGATTTATTCTAAGTTGCTTAATTTATAAGTTATCTGAGTCTTAGTCAAACTGCACGGGCACCCACTTAACCCTATCAATTTAAGGGACCTTGGATATTTGAAATATCTACTATATAATAATTTTTTTTCAATCAATGAAAGAACTTATTTCCCTTGAATACATGTTAACTCATGATTGCTTTTATATTTTTTTTACATGGTATATTTTGCACAAGCTTTGGTATGTTCAAGGGCAACCTTAGTAGATTTCAGTGAGTTACAGTCTTTTACAAAGGAGCATTTGTTAATTATGGGTGAGGATAAGAGCTTTTAGTAGCAATATAAGCTACTCGTTATCTCAGTCAATTTTAGTTTTACCAAGTTATCTTCTAAGCATACTTTGATTTTGCATAGATTAGTTTAATCTTCTGCCATGTTGTTTCAAAACTTGCATTAGGCCTTCAAGCCTGTGCCGTAATATGGTTGGCATCTATGTATTTTTCTATGACATGATTTAATTTATTTTTTCACTTAATTAATATTAAATAATTTTGTGGGAATCTTTTATTATTTGAAGTGCTTAGTGTTATTTCTATGATTTGACTTTGAGGCGAAGATGAATGAAAAGAAACTTTTATCTGGCAAGAGATGGAAGTAATTTGTAGATGGCTATGATCTCATTTAATGTTAAAGGAAAAGAGAGAGATTAATAGGCAAGGGAGTAGGAGAAATGTCATTGCACTTTTGATTTGAGGAAGGGGATACGGTTTCCATTTATAAGAAATTGGAAACCAATTTGGTTCACATATGACATGAAAGCTTTTCAAACACATGATAGGAGGAAATATTTGATGGATGATAGAAATCTAATTGAAAGATAAACGAATTAAAATGAAAAGAAGAAAAATATTAAACTATATTTATTTCAAGAAGCAGGGAAAGCATTAGAAGGTGCACAAGCTACAATATTGGCACAAATTTTATGTTGTTATTCTTGATAGGCTATGAGAGATTTTGAAAAAAACATATGGTGAGAGCCTTTACGTTTTGAGTTATATAATAGAATGCATATTTTAGTGGAGATATAATTTTGCTCATGAAACCTAAGTCCAAATCTAAATGATTATTCATCAATGACTCATTGATTTTTGTGACTATATGGTGCATGGCATTCTTGCTAGGATGTGGCTCATTGAGCCAACATTAGTGTCCTATGAACTATATTTTATGAAGTATGTTTATCTTGTAAAATGAGTAACTTTTATTTGTGACCCTTTATATTCGTTGAAAAAAAATTTGCTATATAATATAAGAGAACTATAGTAAGTGAGTGACTATATTGATGAATCAAGGGAGCAAATCTATTGAGTTTTATCAATAAAAATATATGTTAACTTTCCAAATCTTTATATGTATTCATCTTAATTGTTTTGATGAGACAAAAAAAGATATGAAAATTAAATGTACTAGGTCTTTATCAATCTCTAGTATATCAATTTAAACAAAGCTTTTGATTTTATGATATTAAACTAATCATTTTTTCCTTCCTCTTATTCTTTATTAAATGGAAGCAATTAGTGAACAAATCCAAGGAAGTATCTAATGCACATTTGAAGGTGGATCATAAACAATACTTGTATAAAAAGTCACTTGCATCAAGTGTAGGTTAAATTTGCCCTTCTATAATTATTCTATTGAAATAATAATTGATATAAGACATCCACCAATTTATTACCCCTAAATTTGTAATGAAACACGATGATTTAAGAAATATTTTGGCTATCTGATAGTGACCATAGTTTGGATAGTTAAATAGTTCAATACTATCGGGAATACGCGCTCTTTCCATACAAATCAGCATGGCCGTTGGTGATTAGCCAAGCAATAAAAAAGAACCTCTCAGAGATTAATACGGAAGCATGATCAAACAATTCAAGAAATAGAGAAGAAGAGAAGAAGAGATTTTTAAAAGAAAAGAGCTTTTATTAAGTATATCTCAGCCTCATTATAACCTTGATCTATTTTCAGTATATATACTTTTCAAAAAATCAAGCCCAAGCTCATAGAAAAACTTTCCAAACCAAAAGAACCCACGTACATAAAATAATAACCCACGAAAACTAAGTCAGTCCAGTTTTAGACTGAGCCAGCTAACCTGCGACTGGGTCGGCTCAGTCTGAGACTGAGCGGACCCAGTTGTGTACCATGCTAATAGCTCGAAAATGCTACTTTCTATCTGAATTTTCCTCTGAGACCTAGTTGATCTAGTCCTGAACTAAGACGATCCAGTTTCCAACTTAGCCGGCTCAGTCTTAGGGTGAGCCGGCCCAATTTTTGAACTTTGCTAGGAGAGCCGATTTCTCTTCCGGCTCGCTTTCATCTTTTCATGACCTATCTTATCATGTTTTCAAGACTTGAAAGTATCACTTCTGAGCTCACATTCTCCACCTTGGTGCTTTCAAGTTCTTGTGAACTCATCTCTTCTCAATAGACCCATCCGTGCCACACATCTTTGAAAGCTATCTCTAGGGAATACCTTCGGGAGTGCATCAGACTGATTCTCTTTGGTATGGACCTTCATCAGTTCTACTTTACCTTCCTCCACCAGCTCTTTGATCTTGTGGTATCTCATACCTATACGCTTTATGCGCACATGATAGACTGGGTTCCGTGCCAACAACAGAGCACTCTGACTATCACTGAACAGTGTAATTTTACTCTACTCCACCCCCAACTCATCAATCAGCCTCCTAAGCTAAAAGATTTTCTTTGCAGCATTCATTATCTCAATGTACTTGACCTCTATGGTAGACAAGGCCATGATTGACTGAAGGATTGATCTTCAAGACATCGGTCCATCATATACATAGAAGAGGTATCCAGTAGTAGATCTCCTTGTATCAAGATCATCAGCATAATTTGCATCAATAAATCCTTCCAGAGGGCCTAAACCTTCACACATCTTCACAGATTATTCTCCAAATCCTCCTGGCTACCCACCAAGCACCAAACCATAATCCCTTGTTTCATGCAGATATCTCAATATCCATTTCAATGCTTTTCAGTATTCCTTCTTAGGGTTAGCTATGTATCTACTAACCGTACTCACTGCATATGCTATATCTGATCTATAGCACACCATAGTGTACATCACACTGCCTACAGCATTTGTATAAGGGACCCATTCCATGTACTCTCTCTCCTCTTCTGATTGAGGGCTCTGTAACTTGGAGAGAAACATATGGCTCGATAATGGCATCTCTGCAGGTTTGACCTTCTCCATCCCAAACCTCTTCAGAATCTTTTGGACATACTTTTCTTATGATAAATGGAGCACTTCTTTGCATCTATCTCTGCAAATCTTCATTCTAAGAATTTTCTCAGCTGAATCCAAATCCTTCATCTCAAACTCATATGATAATATTCTTTTCAACCTTTTCACAGCATCCATGTTTCTACTAACTATGAGTATATCATCTACATACAATAATAGGTATAGGACATCCTCCTCATCTACATCCTTGATGTATATACAACAATCATGTTCATATCTGCTGAAATCCAAGCTCAAGACAAAGCTATCAAACCTTCGATACCACTGATGAAGAGATCATTTCAAGCCATACAAAGACTTTCTGAGTAAACACACTTTTTCTTTCTGTTCCATCTCCATGAAATCATCTGACTGTTTCATGTAGATTCTTTCCTCCAAAGTCCCATGAAGGAAGGTCATCTTCACGTCCATCTATTCCAATTTCATATTATGTTGTGCCACCAGTGACAGCAAAATTCGAATAGATGTATGACACACCATAGGAGAGAAAATTTTTGTTAATCAATCCTTTTCTTTATGAGTATCCCTTTGCTACCAACCTTGCTTTGAATCTGACTCTACCTTATTCTGAAGATGCTTCTTTCTTTATGAACATCCACTTTGAGCCAATAGATCGAGCACCCTCTAGAAGATGCATCAGCTGCCATGTCTGAATCTTTTCAAGTGATTTCATCTCGTCCATCATAGCTTATATCCATGAATCATGATCCTCACTCTCCATGGTCTCTGTATAATTCTCTAGATCTCCATTAGTAGTGATGAGTGCATAGGAGATAACATCATCAATGTCATATATGACCGACCTCCTAATAGTATACTGGGGCTTGTGAAAAGCCACTCCCACTAGCACATCTCTATCTGATGTCTGTGGCTGCTCCTACACATTTGTTTGAAATATCGACCCTCTATGCTAATTTTTAATCTGGGATAATACTTTTCTGCCCAGCTCCACCTCAACAGAAATACTCATGTAAGTAGATGTAACCTGCATGTCATCATTCTCTGACTGGTCACCACTGTTCATCTTTATTTTTTCAGTTCTATCTATCCCAGACCTCCTCAAGATACTCTTCTCATCAAAGATAACGTTCCTGTTAATCATTGACTTCTGTGCCTGAGAGTTCCACGCAGGTATCCCTTGACTCCTTGTAGATATCCTATGAATGTTATCTTTTGAGATTTGGATCTAATTTGCTCCTCTCGGTTGCCTCCATATGTGCATAGGCTGTGCAACTGAAGACTTTTAGGTGGTCAAGCTCCACCTACTTTCCACTCCAGACCTCCTCTGGAATGCCTCCATTCAGCTTATGATGAGGGGACTTGTTCATAAGAAAATAAGAAAAAATTAGAACATCACCCCAAAAGGACTTTGGGAGTGATGTTTGCAGTCTCAAACTTCATGCCTTCTTGATCAATGTCTGGTTCATTCTCTCCACAACACCATTCTATTGGGGAGTCATCTTCACTGTGTAATGACGTTTGATGTCATTTTTCTCACAGTACCTTCTGAACTTCAAACTAGTATACTCTCCTTCATTGTCCGACCTCAGATACTTCACCTATCCTTCTGACTCCTTTACTTCAACTCTCCAGGCTCCGAACTGGGCAAACACCTCTGATTTTTTTCTAATCAGATAAACCCACACCTTCCTTGAGAAATTATCAATGAAAGTGATAAAGTATTTTGCCCCACCTCTAGCTGATACAGGAGCTGGTCTCCACACATTCGAGTGCACTAAATCCAACACTTCCTCGCTATGCTTGGTACTTGTGGTAAATTTCATCCTATGTTGTTTGCCAAAGATGGACGGCTCACAAAGATTTGTGCCCTTCTTCTTCAGGACTAGGATCATACCTCTTCTATTTAGTTTAATGAGCCCACAGTCACTCATATGACCCATCCAATAGTGCCACAGCTGATATAAAATTTGCTCCTCCTGTGCCACTGCTAGCATCTTTGCACCATCATTTACCACTGAGCCTTTCATTCTATAAAGATTGTTGCTTAGTCTTCTACCTTTCATCACCACCAAAGCTTTCTTGAAAATTTTTAGACATCCACTCCCAACCTGGCTACTAAAAGCATAATCCTACTCTTCCAAGTAGCACAAAAAAATTAAATTCTTTTTCAACTTTGGTACATGCCTGACATTTGATAATGTATGAATGATCCCATCATACATCATCATCCTGATAGAGCCAATTTCAACTACTTTGCATGGATAATCATCTCGAAGGCTGATACTTCCACCATCGACCTTCTGGTAGGTAGCAAACCACTTTTGATGAGAAGTATAGTGGTGCGAGCATACTGAATCCAATATCCATATAGTATCATACTCTGTGGATCCATCTGATACAATTAGTAGGTCTTCTCCACTGCTCACAGAAGTCGTATCATCTTTTTTATTGGTCTTCTCTTTTTTTGATCTTAAAAAAGGACAATCTCTCCTCAGGTGTCCAAGCTAATGATATTTATAACATTTCAATATCACCTTTCTCTGATCGCGAGACTTTGACCTACTGATAAGTATAATAAATTCATCAATAAAAGTATTAATTTATCAATTAATTAATATTAATTTTTAAAAATTAATAATCAATTTATATATAATTTTTAAGAAATTGATATTTTTATTAATTAAAAAATTAATTAAAAAATAATAAAAAAATAAAATTTTATTATCAATAGAAAGAGCTTATTTTTTTAATCACAACAAAATAAATTTCAAGTAAAACAGAGCTAAAATGGAAAAGATATAAATTTTGAAAGATATAAAATAAATAAAAATTAAATAAAAAAAAAGAAAATGGCTCAGCCGGCTCCAATCAAGCCGAGCCACCAAGCCAAGCCAAGCCATCAAGCCGACTCAGCCATTGAAGCCATCAGCCGGTCCACGATCCAGGCGTGGACCGCCAGCTCAGCAAAATCCGGCGAATCAGAGATTGCCACGTGGTGGACCTAGACCCTTAAAGGGTCTACAGAAATTTATCGCGGCTCACAAGGGTAATTCTGGTCTTTTCACTCGATAATAGAAGCGCTGATTGGTTGCGGTGTGCGGTGCGGCCGGTCCACGCGGTCCATGGGAATAGTAATTGCGCGATCGGACGGATGTGGTTGTTTGCGGTCAGGATCGGACGGCTGTGGTTGATTTCCGAAGGCTTTTTGATTCAAATTCTATTAAGCGATCTGGCGCGATCCAACGGCAGAAAACCAAGCTCGATGCGATGATCCGACGGTCCAGAATGCTCCCGACGGTGATCAAGACTCCCGAAGCGTGATTTGCGGCCAGATTTCCTCGATCAAGCGCGATCCAACGGCCAGAATTTAATCCGACCCGATCTGAGCTTATCTGCATCCGATTTTGATGATTTTTGGACCGTTGGATTCCTATTGAACGGCTGGATTTTATCAGATTTATCAGAGTCATATCAGAGCTATTTTAATTCAAATTTTATTCAAATTATTTTGATGATTACAAAGTTCATTAGTCCCATATTGCCTTTAGAAAAAAATATCCAGCCCTCCTAGCTCTATAAAAAGGACCCCAGGCCATCAAGAAATCAACATCTCCGATCAAGGTGAAGCTTTGGTACAGGGCGAAGCCAGGCTATGGGTTAAAGGCTGCTTCGAAGCAACGGGTGCCGAGAAGAAGAGCCGAGCTTCTACACCATCTTTCTGCCAATGCCGATCCAAGATCAGAGATCAGGCTATTTTATTTTATTATCTTTTCTTTTTAAATTTTATGTATTTAAATTCTAAAATTTTAAGTTAATAAAAATTTTATTTTTGCATTTTAATTTCTTGCTTTTTATTTTTATTATAATTTAATTTCTATACTTTAAATTATTGCTTTGCAAGTAGATGCTAAGATCTAACTAGTAGATCTTAGTACCAAGTTTAAATTCCTGCATCTTTTAATTTTTATTTTTTATTTTCCGACTTCACTTTTGATCTCAAAACTCTTCTTTTTTTCTTTTTCTTTTATAAAATCAAAGATTTCAAATCTAAAAATACTACCTTCCCTGTGGATTCGACCCGACTCACTGCTATCTACGTATTTTCAATAATTTTAAGAAGTCGGATTAAACTGATAAACACGGTGTCTTAACGACAACATCGCGTTCCTATCAAGTTTTTGGCGCCGTTGCCGGGGAAGGAATAGATGCTATTTTTTTTCTTTGATTTCTTTGATTTTTTTTTTATAAATTAATTATATTTTTTTTAATATTGCTTACTAATTTTTTTTATTTATTTTGTAGGAAAAAAAAGAGAAAATGAAGAAAGCATCAAATTTTGGTGAGATCAATCCTAACCCTAGTCCTCTTTTCTTTTTATTTATTTATTTATTTATTTTATTTTTAAATTAATTTAAAAAAATATTCATTTAAACCTAATTAAAAGCCTCATGATAAGATTAGAAATCCTAACTGTTTAGAGCATGCATCATATTAGTTTTATTTTTATTTTTATTTTTTTTTTTTTGGTGATTGCTGGAAGCAAGGTAAGCCTTTCAGAATTCAATTAGTTGCATGCATCTAGTTTAAATTGCATAAAACCCTTTGATTGAATTTTTTTTTTTCGTGCATATTCATATTAAATCAAATTAAGGGCACAACCCAATTAAACAAGATAAGGTGGGGATTTGATCACCCTTCCTTAGCCCACAAACAACCAACCAGCATCCTGCATTGACCTAAGCCTTTAATTTTAAAATCAATTAGACATCAACCCTAGGAACTCGAGCTCAATAGGATAAGGAATCCTAAGAGTTGAACCGGGTTAGGATAAGTCAATTTGACTGGTGTCTAGGAAAGTGGTTCAGGGACGATTGGGCCCGAAGGAAGGTGGTTTCTAATTGGTTCCGTTCGCTTACCTGGCCAAGCACAATTGGTGTCTAAGGCAAGCAACGGGGGGACTCCCACCGACCTTACACTTACCTGGCTAGTTGATTGGCTAATCCTACACTTGGAGGGCTTGAAGGTGACCTTGGCAGTTAGGAGCTGTCTAGATCTAGGATAACCCTTAGTCAGGATTGATTGACCAACTTGATTGCTAACCAACATTAAACCTAATTAAACCTAATTCTTCTCTTTCTTCTTAGTTCTAGGACTCCTTAGGACCTCTTCTTTAGAACTTTTCTTTCTTTCTTCTTCTTTCTCCTCTAAAAATAAAAAAAAATAAAATAAAAATTAAAAATTAAACTAACTAAAAAATAATAATTAAAAAAATTAAATTAAATTAAAATTAAATAAATTAAAAATAATTAATTTTTAATATAATAAAATAATAATAAAAAAAATATAAAAAAAATTCTAAAATTTTTTTTGAACCATACATTAGGGTTACACTAATACATGCATGGTAGGAAATCACTTTTTCTGATTTAGTTGAACTTAATTGAATGGTTGATTAAACATAATAATCAAATGGCTAATATGAATCTAATAGTCCAAAAATTAGATAAAGTTGACCTTCTTGCTCAGAAAATAGATCAACTCCTAACCCTAGGTCAACAATCTCCTGCACAATTCACATCATCTTCTAATTATCAGGAGAATTATTCAATCTGTGCTAGTCCAACCCATCATGTAAGTGAATATCCTATGACTGCACAGTTTCCATATTTTATCCAAGAACAAGTTCAAGCTACTCAAGGATACTCCAAATTGATTAATGATCCATTTTCAAATTCATATAATTCAGATTGGAGTAACTTTAATTTTTCTTGGACATCCCAACAGACTCAGGCTCAGACCCAAATTTTCACTTGAGCAAAATTATCAAAATTATGCCTATAATAATGGTCAGCCTAGTCAGTTTAACCAGCCATCATATTATAATCAGCCTTCATACCCACCTCCTCAACAGACCAATCTAGCTGATGATAGATTTAACCAACTTCAACAATTAATTCTAACTCAACAGCAATCTATCGCCAGACTAGAAGCTCAAATAGGATAATTAGTTGAGTCTAACATGAGGAGAGAACTAGATCAACTACCGAACCTACCAATTTCAAACAACCCACCTAATGACCACCAACCACCTGGATTAAATTATCAATCTAATGTTTCATCTAAGAATCTCCAATTTGAGAATACCAAAGTAATTCCTGAACTTAAAAGCTATAGGATTCTTATGGACCCATACCAAGACCAGGTGAGAGAGGCTAGTACTGATGCTAGCCAAAATAAAAATTTAGAGGAACTGGTTAGTACTGAGACTAACCACATAGAAGAACCCAAGCCAGGAATTAGTACTGATGCTAGTTCCAGTTTAAATGAGATAGAAATAAGGGAAAAGAGAATAGATGATTTACCCGAGACTTATAAACCTAATGTCCTATTCCCTTCAACCCTAGAAGCTGGTTCTTCTTATAAAAATCAAAAGGCATGTAATGAAATGTCAATGGAGTTGTTTAAGCAGGATCACATTAATTTACCTCCAGAATTAAAACCGCCTTTAGTCACCATTCCAGCACCCATTGAATCAAACTTAACTCCTAAAACTCCATTCATGAGCATTTTAGAAGAACAAATAGGAGTAATTCTTAATAAACATGGGTCTGAGAATGGAATCATAAAATATATCCCAAAAATTAACAGTGAATATATCAATAATGGGATTAAAAATCAACTTTCTGAGATTGGCAATCCAAAACCATTGGAATTTGTCAATCCAATATTCGACACAGGATAGTGAGTTACATTGTGTCTGGCTGAAGACGGTAAACTTAGCGCTTGTTGGGAGGCAACCCAATATTTAGTTTTTATCTAATTTATCTTTTTAGTTTATTTTCTTTTTAGGATAATTTGAATAAGTTGGAGGGAGAGCTCAAATTTTCAAAGGCATGTGCTGGACCAAAAAAAATAATAAATATATATACTGAGTTAGGTGTATTCTTTCATGTTCTTTATTACATCCTTTATTTTTTCTTCTCCATTGAGGACAATGTCGATTAAGTTGGGGGGAGAGAAAAATAAAAATTTTAAAATTTTAAGTCCTCGAAAAAGTTAGTATTTAGTATTTAGATACCTTGATTATGCTTAAGAATCGAATTAAACTAAGCATTTTTAAAAAGAAAATTGATGCACAGATTAGAGAATCTATGAGATATTGAGGAATCAAGTATTAAGAAAATTCAATAAAGAGTTAAGTCTAGAACATAAAAAAAAATTTTTTTCTTGGAGCATTTCTAATTATTTCTACTAGCATCAAAGAAAAGTCTACTTTTTATAGGCTTGTGTAGGGTAACTATACGTTTCTTCATATAAAAATTTATTTTAATAAAATAGTTTTCCAAGTACTTCTCACTGAGTAACCGGGCCTCTTTGCCTAAGCAAGCATTGAGTTTCGCGTCAAAAGGTGGGAAGGGCAAAGAAGCTCGTTGTAAAGCTAGTCTTAACTCGTAGCCTATTTGATTCGAGCTAGTAAGCCCGAGGGGTATTCTATACCTAGTGCCCTAAAGCCAACTGGTTTGGGAGTCATTGGCCCAAGACTCGCTACATGGATCAAATAGAAAGCTTAAGGAGTTAAGACACTCAATAGTGGTACAACGTTAAAAAAAAAAAAAAAAAAAAAATATTGGTTTCCCACCAAGTAACCGGGTCCCGTTGCCTAAGTAAGCAATGATATTCGCATCAAAAAGTGGGCAATGTGAAAATAAAAATTAATAAATGAAGGATGGAAGTAGCAATACACCTGCCTATATGAAAGTTTAGACAAATCAGAGATAAAAGTGGAATAATTTAGAAAAAGTTCTGAAAAATTTAATGTTCTTTACTTAATTTTTCTATTGATAAGTATTAATACCCCAATGATATATCTCATTTAAGCTCTACTGAATATCAATGGCCATTTTGAAAATTGCTTAGGTAAAATTCGAAACTCTAAAGTTAAAAGGTATTTAAAACTAAATTCTTTCTTTACTCGAGGACGAGCAAAGCTTAAGTTGGGGGGTGTGATAAGCATCATAAATTCATCAATAAAAGTATTAATTTATTAATTAATTTATATTAATTTTTAAGAATTAATAATCAATTTATATATAATTTTTGAAAAATTCATATTTTTATTAATTAAAAAATTAATTAAAAAATAATAAAAAATAATAAAAATTAAAAAATAAAATTTTATTATCAATAGAAAGAGCTCATTTTTTTGATCACAACGAAATAAATTTCAAGTAAAACGGAGCTAAAATGGAAAAGATATGAATTTTTAAAAGATATAAAATAAATAAAAATTAAAAAAAAAAGAAAACGGCTCAGCCGGCTCCGCAAGCCGAGCCACCAAGCCAAGCCAAGCCATCAAAGCCGACTCAGCCATTGAAGCCATCAGCCGGTCCACGATCCAGGCGTGGACCGCCAGCTCAGCAAAATCCGGCGAATCAGAGATTGCCACGTGGTGGACCTAGACCCCTTAAAGGGTCTACAGAAATTTATCGCGGCTCACAAGGGCAATTTGGTCATTTCACTCGGCAACGGAAGCGCTGATTGGTTGCGGTGTGCGGTGCGGCCGGTCCACGCGGTCCATGGGAACAGTAATTGCGCGATCGGACGGATGTGGTTGATTGCGGTCAGGATCGGACGGCTGTGGTGATTTTCAGGCTTGATTCAATATTCATTAAGCGATCTGGACGCGATCACCAATGGCCAGAAAAGCGCTCGATCCAGTGATGAAGATCCGACGGTCCAGAAATGCTCCCGGACGGTGATCAAGACTCCCGAAGCATGATTTGCGGCCAGATTTCCTCGATCAAGCGCGATCCAACGGCCAGAATTTAATCCGACCCGATCTGAGCTTGATCTGCATCCGATTTTGATGATTTTTGGACCGTTGGATTTCTATTGAATGGCTGGATTTTATCAGATTTATCAGAGAGTCATATCAGAGCTATTTTAATTCAAATTTTATTCAAATTTTGATGATTACAAAGGTTCATTAGTCCCATATTGCCTTTAGAAAAAAATATCCAGCCCTCCTAGCTCTATAAAAAGGACCCCAGGCCATCCAGAAATCAACATCTCCGATCAAGGTGAAGCTTTGGTACAGGGCGAAGCCAGGCTATGGGTTAAAGGCTGCTTCGAAGCAACGGGTGCCGAGAAGAAGAGCCGAGCTTCTACACCATCTTTCTGCCAATGCCGATCCAAGATCAGAGATCAGGCTATTTTATTTTATTATCTTTTCTTTTTAAATTTTATGTATTTAAATTCTAAAATTTTAATTAATAAAAATTTTATTTTTTGCATTTTAATTTCTTACTTTTTATTTTTATTATAATTTAATTTCTGCACTTTAATTATTATTGCTATTGCAAGTAGATGCTAAGATCTAAACTAGTAGATCTTAGTACCAAGTTTAAATTCCTGCATCTTTTAATTTTCATTTTTTATTTTTCGACTTCATTTTTTATCTCGAAACTCTTCTTTTTTTATCTTTTTCTTTTATAAAATCAAAGATTTTAAATCTAAAAATACTATCTTCCCTATGGATTCGACCCGACTCACTGCTATCTACGTATTTTCAATAATTTTAAGAAGTCGGATTAAACTGATAAACACGGTGTCTTAACGACAACATCGCGTTCCTATCACCTACCCTTAGATTTTTCTCTTGTCTTCTTCTTTGATCTTTCCTATCTTTCGTTCATAGCCAAGATCTCAGACTTAGGATCTCTCTTGTAGATCTTTTTTCTTTGCTTATTTGATCTGAGCACACCAACAACCTCTTCATAGTTTAAGATCTCCTTCCCATAAACTAAAGTTGTTATGAGACCATCATACAAACATGAGAGAGAATATAATAGCAGCAATGCCCGATCCTCCTCGTCGATCTTTACATCCAAACTCATTATCTCAGAACACACCTGATTGAACCTTTGGATATGTGCAACAAGATTTTCATCTTTGGGCATCTTCAAACTATACAGCTATTTCTTCAACCATAGCTTATTCGTCATGTTCTTTCCTATGTATGTGTTCTCTAGTCTCTTCCAGAGCTCTTTTGTCGTAGTTTCTATGCAAATCTTGGGCAAAATCTGATCGACCAAGCACATCCGGATTATACTAAAAGTAATTTTTTTCAACTCTTTTCAATTCTTAGCACTGATCTTTTCCGACCTTTCTTTTGTCAAGATCTTGTAGATCCTCTGCTGAACCAACAAGTCCTTTACTTTTTGCTGCCATAGGATAAAGTTTTTCTTACCATCGAACTTCTCAAAATTCATCTTGAATTCACTTGATCCCATGACTTCAAACAAGTCAAGAATAGATCCTTAACATCCTTCACGATCACACACACCAGCAAAACTATCCTTCAAAGAAGATCTAACTAGTCCTAGATCCTCTTTCCAAACTTCTGTATCACCGTTCCTCTGTGTATACAATCTCTACCTCAATCTAGAGATAACCACGAAGCAAACTAAAAATTTTAGGATAAAATCTGATACAACAGATCCTGGATGTAGTAAACTCTAGGTATTTTCCTTCTTTCCACACAACATCATTTTGATATCAATTATCGAAAATATGTGCTCTTTCCATATGGATCGGCGTGATCGTTGGTGATTAGCTAAGTAACAAGAAAGAACCTCTTAGAGATTAATGCGGAAGCATGATCAAACAATTCAAAAAATAGAGAAGAAGAGATTTCTAGGAGAAAAGAGCTTTTATTAAGTATATCTCAGCCTCATTGCAATCTTGACCTATTTTCAGTATATATACTTTTCAAAGGGTCAAGCCTAAGCTCATAGAAAAACTCTCCAAATCCAAACAATCATGTACACAAAATAATAACCCATGAAAATTGAGTCGATCTAGTTTCAGACTGAGCCGACTAACCTACGACTGGGTCGGCTCAGTCTAACTGAGCCGACTAACCTAGGACTGGGACTGAGCCGACCCAATTGTGTATCGTACCAATAGTCTAAAAATGCTGCTTTTTATCTGAATATTTCTCTAAGATCTAGCCGATCCAGTCCTGAACTGAGCCGGCCCAGTTCCTAACTTAGCCGACTCAATCCCAGGGTGAGCGACCCAGTTTTTGAACTTTGTTAAGAGAGCTGATTTCTCTTCCAGCTCGCTTCCGTCTTCCCATGACTCATCTTATCATATTTTCAGGACTTGAAAGTACCACTTCTGAGCTCACAAATACAGTATCATATGAAAAAGTTATAAGTTAGGACAAAATTCTTGTCGCATATGAAAAAGTTATAAGTTAGGACAAAATTCTTGTCGCATAGTATAGGAATAGTTTATAAAAAAACTCATCAACGTGTAAGCATATCAAATTCAGGTCAATAAATAAACCTCATCTCTCTCTTTTTTGCATACAAGGGAAAGTGGCATCGAAAGTTTACCGAAGGAGTCTCTCCTTGATACTTGAGCGATCAATGGCCAATGCAAATTCTAGTTTAGGGTCTGACTATATTTCAAGTGATGATGATGATATTGAAAGTGAAAGTAACTTTGAAGATGAAGAGACAATTTTAATTAAGATTCAAGAGGTAGGTCAATTATCAAAATAAGGAGGTGAGAGTTTGTACTTTGAAAATTTCTTTTATGAAATTTCCATATTTTCATAAATCATGAATGTTCATATCATTTTGCTCATCCATACACATTATATCATTACTTTTATTCCTGATCTATTTTCTTTCCATTATTTACATATAAATATAGCTAGTTTGTTTTATTATAATTATTCTAAAGTAGGTTTAAAAAATCATCTCTTTAAATTTGTGTTCATGTGTTGGAAATTTAACATTTCAAGGGGGTTAATGAGAACCATTTAATGTTTCACTTGAAATATATTTTGTCTATAATATTTGAATTGAAATTATTTGTTGTGTGTTAGGGTTTAATTTGGTAAAGTTATCGCAAGTTGGACACCTCAATTTTGGATCAACATTTTGCCCTGATCATAATTTTGGTTGGGCTTCTTCCATCCTAATTCTCATGACTTTTTTTTTTTTAGTTGCCAATGATGATACCGATTGAATCATATGTGATCCTATAAAGTTGATGTGGATCATGCGTCCTTAGATTGCAAAAAAGTTTAGGTAAAACACAAAACTATAAGATGTTTTATATATGATCTCTCTTTCATGACAGATCCTTTTAATTTTTACTTTACTTTACTCCCTAAGTAATATTGAATCCATATCATATACAGTAAATATGTATATTGTAGCCATACCATTACATAAAATTAGTACCGCTTACCTTATTATCATTATACTATGATGAAATTTTATGAATATATTTAGTATTCTGAATTCTTATTTTATCACCTTAGTTAATGTGCAACTTCCCTAGTATGTTTTTATATTTTCTTGATTTAAGATGCCTTCTATATAATCTAAAAGAAATCAAACTTATAGATTTTTTTAATATTTTTTTACCGCAACAAGATATGTCATAACTAATGTACTAATATGTCTCACCAACCCCTAAGCAAACATTAATTTATAAGCATATGAATAAACACAAATAAATGATATATAATTATAATATATAATGGGCTAGTAGTAAGGGCATATACTAATGCACTAAATAATTTTCTGTTTCATTATAATAGGTAAATTGAAGGGTCATTGGTCATACTTTCACTATGCAGAAATCTTTTTATACACCTTTTATATGCATATATAAGATAGCCTAATCCTATCCTTTTTAGTGACATGCACCTACAAATTTATGAAATTGTTATAACTTAAATCATGGTTTATTTTTATCTTCTACAGATTCTTGAAGATCTAATGTGGGAGTTTAGTCTAGATTGCAATGAAGATGTGAATGATGATATGTTTCACTTTTTGCTAGAAGACATTAGTATTGAGGAAGATGATGATGCAGAGTCTTTCATTCATGACCTATTCATTTCAGTGGATGATCTCAATGTTAGCAATGAGTAAGTTGACTAATTATAGACAATATAATTTGGTGTTCACTATTAATTTTCTTCCTAGTTTATAATGTAACTTAATGTTTTCTTTCTTTCATGTACATGCCAACTCTTATTGATTGTACATCAAGTTTCTTTATTTGACCAGCTTCTTTTTATAATTCAAAGTACAAATTCATTCATTTAATTTTTTTTACAAAAGAATTCATTATAATTCTTTAACCCTTTGGAAAAGTGGAAGAAATGGAATATATCTCTATGTTGAGTTCTCCAGGAAAATGTTAAATATCTTGAATATCAAATGTAATATAATTGATTGTGGTTGCCAACAAGTAATAATATTAAATGCTTATGGATGCATTCAAGCAAATTTTTTTCTTTTCTTCCTTCAGCAAAATTAATTGGTGAAATTGCTTGAATTCTATACTATACACAAGACATATGTATCTTTAAATATCACCACAAGATATTTACTTCAAAAAAGGTATAAGGTTGCCTAAAAATAAACAAGCTAGCCATCTTTGTTGTCATTCCTCTCGCAAAAGAAAAACTTCCCCTGTGATATTAAGTGATAGCTAGAAGGAGAATTTCTCTATCGATAAGTATGGAAAAAATGGTTCATGCTTGCATAAATCCTGAAGCACTTCTCGACTCACACATCCTTGAAGGTTTATTTAGGGATAATAAAAACTACTTTTGGGAAAGAAGGTTTATTTAGGGATAATAAGAACTACTTTTGGACTCATTCATTATTGAAAAATCAATATTGGGACCCAATTGCTTGGCAACATTTAGTTTTCTATCTCATTCATCTAGAAGAAGCAACTCTTCTATTAACATGCCTTCAAACAAACCCATAAACAATGCCTTTATTAAATAGTGACTTTACTATATGCATGGATGAAAGTAGAATTAATATTACAATGTTGTTTTCCTAAGTTAAAGTATAAATAATCAATCTATTGTCTCATAAATTTGGTGTACAAGAAATATGAAAGTTGTAAGATATTTTTCAGTAAAATGAAGAGCACATGGTACTAGTGAAATATCCTAAAATATACAATATTCTAAAATTATCTAAGGATCTTTCAAAATAAATACTGGTAGTTGAGAGTAAATAGTTTTTTATTATTGTAAATTGGAGCTTCAATTAGAGAATCCAAAAAATGGAACACAGAATTGATTAAAAAAGAATCAGGGAACAAAGTAAACATGAGAAAGAAATTAAAGCATGTATCATATGTTCAAATAATAAGCATATACCATGAGATCATAACTTCCTGATGAGGAGAACTTAAGTGGTTTAATCTTGGGACCTATCATCATCTCAAAAATCCTTTAAAGAAGTTAGAATGTTACATTTCACAAACACCATTCCCTATTTCTTCTTGATTGAAATAAAGAGCCAATCCAAAGATATGATGCTTAGTGCTTAAGCCAAAGGGCCCATCTAGTTGAACAAGTTAACCATGATAATTCATGATTTTACAAGATTTTTAGAATTACAACATGTTTATTGTGGAATGAGAAGTTCCGAAATTGGAAGATTTAATATTTGCGAACCTAAAAATATAATTTTGATTGGAGTTTTCCAAATTCATGTTTTCTCTATTTATGATCTAACTTCTTTTTTCTACTTAACCTTCACTTCACAACAACTGAATCCTTTGCAACCAAATAAAGGGATAAAATAATGATTTTTCTTCGACATAACATTATTGGTAGCTCTTAAGTTACTAATCTAGTTTTGACAATATTGAAAGAAAATTTGACTAGTTCATGTGAGCTAAAGGTGACATTGATAATTAAGGAACAGAATCGAATATCTATGATTGTGTTGTTTAGTTATATTACCGTCCAAGAAATTATGAATACATGTGATGCATAGAAGTTTTAAATGATCCATTCAACATCTAGAATGCATGTAGTTGTTCTTTAGCTCGAAATACCTACACCTGACCTTAAATTACCTTCAAACACATCAGAGTAACTATAGGACAGTAAAATCTTTGATATTACAAATGGTATTTAGATTTCTTCTGACTTCTACACTAAAAGTATCTAAACACACCGTGGGTTCGTATCATTTAAAATATAGGCAAGGAAGCATAATCTGCCATTACTTCTTTGAAAAAAATATTATGTAATCTTGGAAGCCCATGAAATTAGTCACGCCTTTGGCTGGATCTTGTTTGTTTTGTAACAATTTTGTTACAAAAAGAACTTGGTCCCGTGGGAACTATATAAAAATCACACTTGGATTGAAAAAGATATATCAACTTAAAATTCAAAAAACACTAAAGAACTAATTCTTGGTGTTGTATAATGTTCTAATGGATCATTTCTACCTTTTAGGTCTGGTTCTGATTCGAACAAATCAGATGAGGAAAGTTACGAGCCAAGCAAATAAAGCAAAGGTGGAGAGGATGAGGGGGCCAAGTCTTGGGACATGCATGTGTTGATCGTCATACATAGTCATGCTAGATTCTCTATTTTGTAGTATTCAATAAGTTGCATCTACATTTGACCCTTATGTGTGGCCTGCAGTGAACTAGTTGTGGTTTCATTATGTCTTCTTTTTTGTTGTAATGTTTGCTAGAAGAGGAAGTGTGTTGTAATCCTTGAATATGTCTTATATTACCATTGTTCTGCTTTGTTACTTGGTTGTCATGCGAGATGACTTGAACTTGCCTGAATTTTAAAAGGCCCATGTTTGCTTTGTTTTATGTAAATAGTGATAAAGAAATCTAATTATCTTCATGGTATTGGATTAATTGTCATTCACCTACAAAATAAGTGAGACAAAAACACTCCCTCATTCTGCAAACCCCACCCAAAAAAATAAAAAACAAAAGAAAAGAAAAGAGAACACCAAAAGAAAAGTTAAGAAAAGGAGCGGGAATATGCTTTCCCTTTTAGCGGATGTGATTCTCTTGCCTCTACTATAAAATGAAGATAGAAGCACTAATTTAATAAAGAAGATATATTAAAAATGAGGGCAAGCAGCAGCAAAAGATCTATTTAGATGGAAATATTTATATGGGATGATTTCATGGTTGGGAGAGGATGCAAGATTATAAGGAAAAAAGAAAATAATCAAAAAAAAGGTACAATCCATGGGGTGTTGTCCTCATCGAGAAAACCTAAATATTAATGTTTAGGAAGGTTCTATTGGCTACCTTAGTCCATTCAAAATCTTTCTTTCTAATGCAGTCAGTGATGGAAGCGTCTATGATGCTAAATCCTTTTATGAATTTACAATAAAAGATTGCTAATCCATGAAAACTCTATACATCATGCATACTTTTGGGTACCGGCCACTTAACTATTGCTCTAATTTTTTCAAGATCGGCAGACACATCATCAGGGGTAACAATAAAATCATAGAGTTGATAAAAATTCAGTTCTTTTGACCAAGCCTGAAAAGAGATGTTGCTTAAATTGTTGTCCAGTGTAGAACGTATACCATGGCCAAGCAAAGAAAGCAGAACACCGGCCTATACACACCCTTGCCTGTTCCAGACTGTCCTTGACAAAATGTTAGCATGGATTTTGTTTTAGGCTTACCTAAGATAGTTAGAACGCATGATTCTGTTCTAGTGGTTGTAAATAGATTTTAAAAAATGATCTATTTTTTGCCCTACTGCCAAACGTCGGATGCATCAAAAGTTACAAGAATATACTTTGATGAGATTGTTAAATTATATGGATTGCCCAAAACCATTATGTCTAATAGGGATGTTAGATTCATGAGTTACTTTTGAAAAATCCTATGGCACCTTCTAAGCATAAAATTAAAATTTTCTTCTACCTTTCATCCACAAACAGATGGTTAGACTGAAGTGGTCAATAAGAGTCTTGAAAATTTATTGCATTACTTGATTGTGGAACATATAGATAACTGGGATCTTTTACTATCCTGAGCTGAATTTACATATAATAGCTCTGTTAATAGGTCCATTGGCATAAGTTCTTTTGAAATAGTTCATGGATATCAACCTAGAAAACTAATAGACCTTATCCCATTGCCCATGCATGTTAGAATTTTTGAATCTACAGAGTCATTTGCACCGCATATCAAAAGTCTACATAAAAAGATCGGTAAAAAAATTAGTATTAGTAATAAAGTTTATAAACAAAATACAGATTCTCATCGACGTACCTAAGGGTTTGTGGAAGGAGACTATGTGATGGTTCGAATAAGGCTTGAACGATTTTCATAAGGAACCGTTAAGAAGTTACATTCTCGAGGAGCATGTTCGTTTAAGATTTTAAAGAAGATCGAACCGAAGACATATATTATGGACTAACATTCTGATTTTGGGATTAGCTCTACTTTTAATGTTACAGATCTTATCATCTATAAAGAGCCAACTTGGATATCTAGTGAGCCATTTGAGCCTGAACTAACCTCTAAGAGAGAGCCTGTTCCTGAGTATTCACCAGCCAAAATGTCAAAGCATGATCAGATTGAGAAAATTTTGGATGAGTAGATCATCTCCACTCGGAATCGATGCTATCAACGATACTTAGTTAGATGGTGAGATTGACCAAAGTTTGAAGATATCTGGATCACTCGAGAAGAGCTGTAGCATATTGATTTCAATTTGCTCGAGCATCACCAAAGCAGAATCGACCCCCACTCGACAGGATCGAGTTCTCTCCATCCTGAGAGAATTAGTGCAGGCACCAGAGCTATCAAAAGCCAATGACATAATTTAAATTCAATTTGGATTGAAGAAGCCACATCAGATTAACTTTACTTCAGTTATTTGATTCTATATCTTTTGATTTAGTCAATTAGTTTCTTTGATGCATTTAGTTTTGAGCCCATAGGACCATACTTGGGTTTCTATTGGATTAGAGCCTTATTTAAAAAGAGACCATCATAAAGATGCAAGCTTGGTCCATGTCATTTTTGAAGCCGCTGCCCTCCACACTCTCAGAAAGAAAATACACATGCCAACTTGTGCCATGCCTAAAGATCCTCATGCCAAGTTATGCCAAGCATCAAGCGTCCATATAAAGTTCCTATTGATCCTAAAATTAATTTTGATGATTCCAAAATGTTAAGTATAAATGATACTAATCATGCATTTCAAGAATGTATGTAGGACTTTTCAAGTACTTAAAATGAAGAAATTATTCATAGAAGAAATCTCCTCAAAAGAAGAAAAGGCAATGAAAAAATGATTTTAAATGCTCAAATAAAGCTCAAACAAGCAATTTTGGAAGCCTTAACGATGGAAAAGACCATAAAAATCAAGATAAAAGAAGCCTCAAAAGTTGCAGATAAAAAATCACTCATGCAGAAATATATACAGAATTATTGAAGGCTGAGAACTTAGATGATCTAGTGAAAAACTGAGCTAGCTCAGTGAGAAACTAGGTCGGCTCAGTCTCAAAAAATATAGAAAGCTGATTTTTGAAGTCTATTGATACTGAGCCGATCTAGTTAAAAAATAAGCCAACCTAGTGAAAAACTGAGCCGACCTAGTTAAAAACTGAGCCAATCCAATAACTGTAATGGCTAGTTTTTCAGAACTTTAATTTTTTATCCATAATAACTCCCAAAGGCTATCTCAAAGGCTCCAATGGTCAAAACTCATTCTCTAGCCACTTTTAAGCATATAAAAGGCTAGAGACTCAATGAAAAAAAGCAAGAAAGTGATTTTAAAAAAAATCATTAGATTAAGTGAGGTTTATTGAATACCAATTTGAAAGAAAGAAAAAAGAGAAATTAGTGCATAGAATAGAGAGCTTTTAAAAATCATCTCCAACTTCATCTCATCCTCTCAAGCATTATTCAAAAAAAGTTGAAGCATCATTTGAGCAATCCAACAGTAACTTCTTCAAGCTTCAAAGAATTCTAATTTTTATTTTCTATTTTATGCTGAATTTTTATACTTATATTTTTATTTCTTTACAAGATTTTTTAGAGAAAAAAGCTTGAGGATTAGGCCCATCCAAGTCCAAAATTGGATTGTATAGATTTTAGTTGGTGAGCCCGTAAAACCAACTGGATTGATAGTGAATCCGAAAAACTATTGATGTAGGATTATGGTTGGTGAGCCCGGTAAAAATCAACTAAATTTGTTTATGATTTCAGATCAAAATAAATATACTGTAATCTAAAAATTATAGTAAAACTTTTAAGAAAAGCTTGGAGAGTGGACATTGGTATGAGATTGCACCAAACCACTATAAATTTATTATGTTTGTATTGTGTCTTATTTTATTTATTTTACTTGCTTTACTTACTTAAAACTAGTTTAATTCATACATAGCTTAACTCAATTTTCAATTTCATTATTGCATATATCATACACAATACAATCACTTAAATTAATCTCATTAGAAGCACATATTTATATTAGAGCTTAATTTGGCCAAGATTTTAAAAGAACCCAACTCATCCCCCCTCTTGGGTAGCCATACTTGGACAACAAGTGATATCAAAGCAAGTGCTCTAATATTTATTTGTTGACCTAATGGTTAAAAGACAAAAGATCAATGACAATCAAAATGAAGTCTTTGTTTAATGAAGGTTATTCTATAGATAAACCACCACTATTAAATGAATCAAATTACATATATTAAAAAATTAGAATAAAAATCTTCATTCAAGCACGTGATTATAATTTATGAAAATTTATAATCAATGACCTACATATACCCGATGCATTGATTTATGATAAAGAAGTGATTCAAATGAATGCTAAGGCAACGAATATACTTTATTGCTCCTTAGATATTAATAAATTTAATAAAATTTTTTCATGTATTTTAGTGAATCAAATATGAGAGAAATTGAAAATGATTTATGAAAGAGCAAATCAAGAAGAAGAACCAAGCTTTCAAGAAGTTAAGAAAGCTCACCCTAACCTATGCCTCATAGCTCATGAGGATGAAAAGAAGAAGAAAAGAAAATAAAAGAAAAAGATAGGATTAATTAAAAAGGAGCAAAGCAAAAGAAATGAGAAATGAAAAAAAGAAAGAAAGTACTACAAATCTTTGCCTCATGACCAATAAAGATGAGATAAATTTAGAAAATTCTTCTCAATTTATAATTGATGAATTATTTAAAGCTTTTAACGATCTAATGGATGAATACAAAAAATTAAGGCTGAAAAATAAAGAGCTTAAAAGATCTAACCTTCTTTTGGATGATGAAAAGAGTAAATTATTGAATGAAAAAGAAGTTATCTTAAGATAAAAGAATGCTTTAGCTAAAGAAAAGGAAGAACTTCTCAAATCCAAAAAATTTTTAGTTAAAGAAAAGAATAAACCCTTAATTAAAAAAAAAATCATAAAAAAAAATTTATTTGCTAAAAAAAAGGAAAGTCATTCAAATTCTGAAAAATCTCTTATGAAAGAGAACTCAAAACTAAGAAAAAAGATTAAAAGATTGAAGTCTATGCTTAACAAGTTTACAATTGGCTCTCAAAAACTTCAATCTATTTTAATCAATTAAAAAGCTATTTTTGATAAAGCTAAAATTGGTTATAATTCATTAAGAAAATAGAAATTTATAAATAATATGTTTAGCAAAGTTTATTCTGAAAATCATTTCATAGTTTGCTTTAAATGCAATAAAATTAATCATAAAATTTCTATATGTAATGCTAAATGAATTGGTCATACCTTAGTTAGGCAAATTTGGGATCCAAAAAGAACCTTGAGCACTAACTCCAATGGATCCAAGAAAGCTTGGGTACCAAATATTGTAAACTAATTTTGCAGATATACCAAGGATCCAATGAGATAAAAAAAAAAAATCTTTGAATGGATGCCTTGAAAATGAACTAGGATGGATGATAATTAGTAAACTTTAGATTTCTCTTATATCACACCATCAATAATTATTTCATTGAATGTATTGACTTTAATGATTTGTTAATGTGTATGCATGTGATAACTCTTTTCATGCTTTGATAAGCATGATTGATTTTGATGCTAGCAATAATTTGAATATTTTGATCAACATGCTCTATTCTGTATATCATGTTATGGATGAAATAGTTTTATTTTAAAATTTAGCATGATATCTTAAGCCTCTTTATATTAATTTTATAATTGATGAAATTAACTTAAAAAATGCTTAATTGGGCATGAATGTTTTAATTGCTAAATCCATAAGAGAAACTAATTTTTGGAATTTCCTACAAGATGCTAAATTATCAAAATTCTTCTAAAATTTTGCATGGAATAAGTACTTGAAGATAAGACATTCAATTATCAAAATAAAGTGCTTGATATATTGATTTGCATCGCATCATAGGTTGAACCCCTAAATATTTGAAACTTTCTAGTTGAACTAAATTCATAGAGCCTTCATCTAGTTTTTTCTTGATTTGATTTGATTATTAGAACCCCCCAATTGATTAATTTTTGATCCCCTTAATTTACTTGAATATTTTTCTTGATCATTAATTGTTTCTTTGATATTTAAAAAGAATTTATTGATGAACATTCTTACTTTATTCTAATTGATTGATTTCGAAAGTTAAATTTGAAAAATGCTCTTCTTAAATATTTTGAAGTTGATATCAAGCAAAATATTTTAAGAAAGCTGTCACTTATCTTTAAAGCTAAACATTAAAAGAAAACTTCAATTTTAAGTAATTGGTATCAAACAACTTACTATTTATCATATATTTGATTGATTTATCTTTTGACAGAAAGAGAAGAATGCCTTTGTTTCAAATCTAATTTTGTACAGCTACATTTTTTATATGATATCATTTAAGACAAACTCAAAAATACATATCTTTTTTGAATCTAATTGCTTGATATTTCTTAAGAAAAAGAAGAGATGATCCTTTTGAAGAATAATTGAAAATTTTTTTATGATCTATCTTAACTGATTTACTGATATCAATTTAAATTAATTTATTATTTCAAATCCTCAAAATTGTTTAACTTGAATTAATTCATCTTTATCAATTCAAGACTAAAATCATTGGTTTCAAGCTGAATTTGCAAATTGACCTTTAAGTGATATTGAATTATCAAAAAAATCATGATTTGGTCTAAATTTTAGTTTAATTGGTATCAATAGCATCATTCTTGCCCTACATTTTATTGTATTATTCTTGGCAAAAAAATTGAATATAATGTCTTAAATCTATTTCACATTGATATACTCTTGAAGTGATACCATTTGAGATAAATTCAATGAATTTTATACTTTTTTCAAACTTAATTAAGTGATATTTCTTATGATAAGAAAAATTTAAATTTAAATAAAAATATTTTTTAATTACTTGTCATATTCTTTTGATATTCTTGATATTTGCTCTTATTATATACATTCTTTTATAAACATCCTTTGAATTTAATAAAAAATAATTTTTTAAAAAAAAAATTTGGTTTCTTCTTAAGTGAATGCTATGTTTGATTGATATTTGAATTCATTAATGCTTAGTTTACTTAATTGATGCTTATATTTTTAAATTTTAAAATAATTTTATTTGTAAAAGTAAGGAGGAGAATTCTTTTAAGATGAATTAGTTACTAAATTGGCACTAATTAAAGATAAATATGTAATCAATCAAAGAGACACAACTTAAAAGAAAAAGAGGAAGTAAGAATAATTGTAAAATTTAAAATATGCTTTTTTTGAAATAAAGAGGAGAAGAAAGTTGAAAAGTAAATTAATCCAACTATAAGTATGAAAAATAAGAGGAGAGATATTTTTTAATTTAACTTGATTAAAAATATTAATTAATTTAATTTAAAAAATTAAATATTAACTTAATTTCTCAATCACTTACCTTCTTAATTTAAGCTTTTATATGCTTATTTTACTTAATTTGCTTGATTTGATTGCTAAATTATCTTTTATGATAAATTAAAGTTAACTTGAATTTAAAAATATATTCTTACTCTAAATAAATTGATTTTGATATATTCTTTTAATTTTGAAGCTCATTTATAAATATAATGTGGAAATTTTTATGTGCTAACCTTTTAAACTTGATTTGCATGATCATTCTTGGCAAATGATAGGAGTTAAACTGAACTTATAGCATATTCCTTTTCAAAAATAAATTTCTAAACTCAATTTTAAAACTCATTTGAAAATTTAAATTTGATGATAAATTTTTGATATACATTGTAAAATTCTTATGAATTATTTGTATTGAAGTAATTTCTACTTAAAGCAATGAATTTGAAAATGTAACTATCTTTTGCTTTGATTCTATTTATTTTACTTTACTCGATATATTCTCGAAACATATTTTTTCGAACTTAATTGACTGAAATTTTTTACGAAGAAAAGATTAGATATTAAAGTATATATTATGCTTGATTTCATGTCCAAATCTTTTGAAAAACTCTATTTCTCTTAAAGCTTAAAAGTATATATTTAAAAATTTGATTAAAAAAATCATACTCATTCAAAAAAGAGAAGAGTCTTTGATATTTGAATTCAAGCTAATTTCTAAAAAAAAAATGATGTTTTGAATATATTTTAAATTAAAAGATAAGTTTTCAAAAGAGAGATGATTCATTTGATTTTAATTTGATACATCTCTTATTTAAAACACTCTTATATCTTATTGATTTTGATGATTTCTTTTAATCCTTTCCATAAGCTTTTTGATGCTGTCAAAAAGGGGGAGAGAAATATTAAGTATATGCTTAAAGAATGAATGCTTAAGAAACTTAATGAATTTGATACTTGAAATCTTAATACTTATTGACTTGAATTGAGACATAAATTTAAAATGAGTATATAAAGTATGTGTAATGAATTAATTATATACAATGAACCAAAAGATTAAATGAGAATATTCATGAAGTACCCATTCATGTATTTAATCTATACTTCATGATACATGTTGACAAAATTTATTGAAATATATTATTTATTTTTATTGCACATACACTCAAGATTTTGTCATCATCAAAAAGAAAAAGATTGTTGACCCTAATATTGATTTTGATGATTCTAAAATGTTGAATATAAATGATACTAATCATGCATTTCAAGAATGTATGTAGGATTTTTCAAGTACTTAAAATAAAAAAAATATTCATAAAAAAAATCTCCTCAAATGAAGAAAAGTCAATGAAAGAATGATTTCAAATACTCAAATAAAGCTCAAACAAGAAGTTTTGAAAGCCTTAACGGTGGAAAAGATCGTAAAAATCAAGATGGAAGAAGCCCTCAAAAGTTGAAGACAAAAAGCTACTCATGCAGAAATATATGCAGAATTGTTAAAGGCTGAGAACTTAGATGATCTAGTGAAAAACTGAGCTGGTTCAGTACCTAGTCAGCTCAGTAAAAAACTAGATCGGCTCAGTCTCAGAAAACATAGAAAGTTGATTTTTGAAGTCTATTGATACTGAGCCGATCTAGTTAGAAATTGAGCTGATCTAGTGACTGTAACGGTTAGATTTTCAAAACTTTAATTTTTTATCCACAATAACTTTCAATGGCTATTTCAAGAGCTCTAATAGTCAAAACTCATTCTTTAGCTACTTTCAAGCATTTAAAAGGCTAAAGACTTAATGCAGAAAGCAAGAAAGTGATTTAAAAGTAAAATCATTAGATTGAGTGAGGTTTATTGAGTACTAATTGGAAAGAAAAAGAAGAAAAATTAGTGCACAGAATAGAGAGCTTTCAAAGAGAAATCATCTCCAACTTCATCCTCATCCTCTCAAGCATTATTCAAGAGAAGTTGAAGAATCATTTAAGCAATTCAATAGCAACTTCTATAAGCTTCAAAGAGTTTTAATTTTAATTTTTTATTTTATGCTGAATTCTTATACTTATATTTTTATTTTTTTACAAGTTTCTTTGGAGAAAGAAACTTGGGGATTAGGCCCATCTAAGCCAAAAATTGGATTGCATAGATTTTAGTTAGTAAGTTCGTAAAATCAACTGTGTTGATAGTGAATTCAAAAAATTATTGGTGTAGGATTATGGTTGGTGAGCCTGGTAAAACCAACTGGATTTGTTTATAATCTCGAATCAAAATAAATGCATTGTAATCTAAGGATTATAGTGAAACTTCTAAAAAAAGCTTGAAAAGTGGACGTAGGTATGGGATTACACCGAACCACTATAAATTTATTGTGTTTGTATTGTACCTTATTTTATTTATTTTACTTGCTTTACTTACTTACTTACTTGAAACTAGTTTAATTCATACATAGCTTCACTCAATTTTCAATTTCATTATTGCATATATCATACACAATATAATCACTTAAATTAATCTCATTAGAAGCACATATTTATATTAGAGCTTAATTTGGCCAAGATTTTAAAAGAACCTAATTCACCCCCCCTCTTGGGTAGCCATACTTGGGCAATAGTTCCTTTTCTTTCATAGGATTCCTTAAGAGTTCTTGATTTCTTACTTATTTTATTGAAAGACTGATTTTTTTTAATGGTTTCATAAATTATAGATATGATATATTATTGTATTTGAAAATCAAACATAATATTTTACTTTTTTATAGGAGGGTTGATTTCTTTCTTATAAAAGGAATAGGATTCCTAATGAAATAGGATCCCTAGGATCCTATATAAACCCTTGTATCTTTCATGAATGAGATAATGAATGAATGTATGAATGATTTTATCCACAAATACTTGTGTCAATTGCTCTAAGAGGAAAAGGGTGTGACATCCAAAATTATCCCACAAGGAGAGGGTGTGAGGCCCACTTTCTTTTTATCCTTTTATCCTTCATCTAATTGAGATCTAGTATTCCTACAATCCCGAATCGTCTTTACTATCTATCTACACAAGTCTATTCCATCAAGAGAAGATCCGTCTCCTCTAAGATTTTCATCTATCATACTGAGAGAAAAAGAGTGATCCATTATTCTATAGATCAAATATTGATAAGGACCTTTGTTTCTTCTCAACTGATTTTTGATTTTTACTTATTTTTTTCAGATTCGATGTTGGTAAAGACCTAGTTTTTTATTGATAGATCTACTTGGTTAAAAGTTTAAAAGCCTTAATCAGGGTAATTTTTTAACTACCATAATCCAGATTCTTCTTATCTTTTTGAATTTTTTTGTGGGCTTAATTTCTTCCTATCTTTTATTTTATTTTTTTTTATATTTATTCATGAACATGTTTAATTTTTGCTATCTATTTATTTACTTTATTATCGATAATTATTTACTTATCTCTAAAGTAGTACTCATCTACATTATTTAGATTGATCTTGCTTTGATCCCATGTCAGTCAATCATGCCTCTTAAGTAAAGTATAGGTAACTATACTATCTATTCTAAAAATAATGTACCATGGTTGGACGTGATTTGTTACTGACGAATGGAAGAAAGCTTGATTTTTTCTTTTTTTTAGGTTGTTCCGCATCAATTTGGTATACAGCAGCCATCATTAATGTCCTGATTAAGAAGTTTGATGACATGAAAGATTTTATAAAAATCATGAGTGAAAGAATAATAGTACTAGAAGAAGCTAGGCAAAAACAATCTCAACTTGAGTCTCTCCAACTGCCTATAGGATAAAGAAGAAGAAATTTAGATCTAGATTGATTTATACCAGCATGCCAACACCATAATCAGTTCGACCAGGATGAGCATGTTGTTAGGAATGTAAAGATCGAAGCTTCAAGTTTTGATGGTTGTCTAGATCCGAGAGAGTACCTAGATTAAGAATCGAGCATGGACTACTATGTTGGATGGTACAAAATATCTGAAGCAAGGAGAGTTAGGTTTTGTTAGGATAAAGTTGGTTAGACAAATCCGACTTTATTGTGAAAGTGTTGAGCATCTTCTCAACCAAAGAAGACAAAATCCGATAGAAACCTGGGATGAAATGAAGAAAAAATTTAGAAAAAAATACCTCTCCACCTCCTACCAATAAAAACTTTTAGATCAGTGATAGAGACTTACTCAAAAAAATAGATCAGTCATAAAGTACATCATGAGATTTGATGAGTACCTCATGAAATATAGAATAACCGAATATAGGATTGTTACTTTATCTAGATTTAGAGCTAGATTACGAGAGGATATCTAGCGTGAGTTATTTTTGCAAGAGGTAACTACGTTAGAACAAGCTTATCAACTTGCCTAGGACATTGAGAGATTTTCTAGATATTCAACCATCCGTCGTCTTGAACCTAGCCGAGTAACTTCTTTTGGATCGAGACCCAATACTAACTAGGCTCCTAGTAACGGACCTCTTGTTAGATATATGTGCCCTAGAAGCCAGAATTGGCTGACACTTGTAATACACTTCTAGGGGCAAAATTGTAATTTTGACTAAAAGCAATAAATGGGTTATTTTCTATCACATATATGTATTTAGTGTCTGTGATACATCCTTTGAGTTAATGGCAATGATAATTCATATTTTCAAGAGTTGAAAATTTAAGACATGAATAATCATTATTAACTCATAAATTGCTCTCGACCATAGGATCATCACGAGGATGGTGATTGATCCAGAAGGTTGGTGTACAATTGCTTCTCTTCAGTAGATGAGTCTTAAGTCTACGATGTGGAGACACCGGAGCGAGAGTATAGGTACTCGTTAGAGAATGAGGGCACTGAGCGTGACCACCTCGAGTAGTCATTAGGGAGTCTACCTTCTCGTCAATGACTGACTCGATGCTGCAGTAGTGTGTCTGGTTCTTTGACCTGAGGATGCATCGGCAGTTCACCTTGAGGGTGTTATAGTTTGACTACACCATTACTCGGTCTCCTAGCCATATGGAACCCTGAGGTGTATGTTGGCTATAGCATGTTCATTGTAGGAACTGGATTGCATCAAGATGGAATCTATCTACCTCGGTGGTAGAGGAGCAGCCCTATGATGATCATGAGAATCAAGTCCAGAAATCCATGGCCATGGTAGAGTGAAATAATAGAAAGAGTTTCTATTTAGATTTTCACATTGGACTTGAATCGAATGATTACATCATATGACAGAGACTAGGGTTTGACGAGTTCACCTTAACCCTAATCTGATCGGGGCTCAAGATAGAAGAACTTAATCACACAGGTAGCTGCACCAAGAGGTTCGCATTCAGCTCTGATGGGTTGCCACCATATACTGCTAGGTGTCACTGGTGGATTTTGGGAGCAATTAGAATGATTTAGATGATCGATCATTCTAGCTGTTCGAATCAGAAGAGTTCTGATCCATCGAAAGGAGTTTCGATGATGTCGATGATAGAGATCATGACATATCCCATTACCATACAGAACTGAACCTAACTGGGTCACACAAACAAGGGTTTGAATCTGGTGATCATCAATTGAACTGATCTAGTTCAATTGATCTGAATGAGATTCAATTAGGTTCAAGGAAAATCGTGCTAGCACTCGATTGAACCTAACGTTCTTCTTTTACTATCATAAATAAGTTGTCCTGTCTGAGCCAAAGGAGTTTGTGCTCAATCAGAGGCCTTCATATGGTCTGACTGGAGGTTGTCCAAGTCAGAAAAGGTTGTCTTATTTTGTAAGACATTACCTGCCATTTTTGGTCACCTGCCATTTCTTGTTCTTTGACTTTGGTCAAAAGTCTACCTTTGACTGGTCAAATGTTGACCATTGACACTTTGACTTTTGACCACATGTCATGCACCTATTGGAGAGCTGGTGGGGGCCTGTCCCCCTGCCAGAACCTGGCAAGGAGGAGGGCGCACGCCACCCTTGGCGTGTGCCCAAGTTGGAGGCGCCTAGGAGTCCTTGTTGGACAAGGACTCCATCTCCTTTTTGGATTCCAATTAGAGTTCTCCTAAGAACCAACTTTGACTGGTCTTAGGCGCCCTCTAAGGAGGAATCCAGGGGACTCTATTCCCACCAATCAGATTTAGATCTGATTTCACAAAGGGTTGTGATTGGTTGGGAAGAAGAGGAGTTGGATCACAGCTTAGTCTATAAATAAGACCCTGCGCCCAACTCAAAAGAAAGTAATTGAAATTGAATCAAATTCTCCATGCCCCAAGGCTGCCTCTCCCCTCCTTCCTCCATGCCAAACCACCTTCTCCCCTCTCCTCTCCACATCCAAAAGGAGTTTTGGACCTTGGTTGGTGCGATCCAGATCAAAGAAAGGCGATCAAAAGCTAGAAGGCTGCGCTGCTGCAAAGGACGACTGCTGATCTTCAAAAGGAGTTTTGAAGATCCTCCAGATCAGATCCAGATCTAATTTTTGGAGATGTGATAGAGAAGAAGAGGATCTCTAGATCCAGCCTGAGTGGATACCGGATAGAGGCCAGGCACTTGCGTGGCTAGATCCAGAACCTTCCGCTGCAATACAGGATCATCAACAGGGTAATAGGATTACCCAATCAAGGTAAATTAAATTTGATTTAATTTATCTTTAATTTTATTTTAATTATTAAAATAATAAAAAAATTAGATCTAAAATATCTAGATCTGATTAGATCAAGAGAAAAATTTTTGAAATATATCTCTTGATCTGATCAGATCTGAACGAACCTGGTCCGGGAAAAATCAGGATTTTCCTTCAACTGGTATCAGAGCCAAGGTTCTAAAATTGTATTTAGATCTAATTTTAAATTTATTTTAATTAAAAAATAAGTGATTTTCAGATGTCACATGAGATGTGATCAGATCTAAAATCAGAAAAAATTAAAATTAAATGATTTGGATCTAAGATTAGAAAATATGCATGACTAGTTCTAAAATAGAATAGTTCTATAGAATAGTCTTGCATGTTTTTAATTTAATTTGATTAAATCATATTTTAGATCTATTTATTTACTATTTTTTGATATTATAATTATTATAATAACATCTAAAAAATAGCAAATAAAAATTATTTAATTTTAAATATCATATGAGATATGATTGATGCATGTCTAGACTAGTTGTAGAATAGTTCTACATAATTGTCTAGATTAGAATTTATTTTGATTAGATCAATTTAAATCTAATTTTTTAGATTATTATGAGATAATTTAGATCTGAAAATATGCATGATTCGATACATGAGATGTATGCAAAATATGCCATGATTAGATCTAATTTGTATATGAGATATATGATATAGATCTAAAACTGTTTTGTAGTATTGCATGTTCCTGATTAAGGCGTTCCTCTTGGCCGTCCGGATCATAAGAATGAAGAAGGGTTTAAAGGCCCTCTCTTCCCATTCGATGGGGTGTTCTTATGATGTGTAGGGGTGCTGCGTGTTCGTCCTTAATCAGAAATCCAAAACTTACTTTCTGCAAAACCCTAGATCCTGAAACCCTAGGATTTATTGTGCATATTTTGTTTATGAACCCTACTTAATTAAAGAATTAAGATTATGGAATATTAATTAGGTCTAAAATTGAGAATTTTAGATCTAAGACATATTCATAATACTGGGTTCGGGCTTGGGTAGCTCAATTAGGTCTAAGCGGTTGATCAAACCGAATCAAGAGTTGGTTAGATGGGATCAACAATGCTTAAATTGACCAGCCTAATAGGATTAAGTCTGGGTCAAGATCGAGTCACGATCAAGCAAGACCTAATTAGGCTCAGAGGTTAGAGTCTGGATTGTAGGCTAACCCAATTGGTTCTGGCTCAACAATTTGGTGTCTAAGGTAAGTTTGGCACATACGACCGACTGGATTTTTAATTGGAAGCTACTCGACCTGAATGCATTCTTGTACGAGTTAATGGCATATTCCTTCCACCGGTCTCACTTACCTGGCCATATCTGTTGACACAGTTCTGATCTGAGGTGGTCAATAATCCGAGCTAACCCATGCCACTAGGTTAGTCATAATTGTTATGACTATGACAAGTCTAGTTTAATGAGACCTGAATCAATTCTCCCTAAGAAAAGATTAAGTCTGAGGTCTTCCACCATTGTAGATGTGCGGGCCCTTCCCGGGGTTGATTGTTCTCGGACTGGATACAGTGGCTCAGTTGCACCGGAAAGATGCAACCATGTCTATTAGGCATTGGATGCTATGGGCTGGAGGATGAGTTGGGCTCAATATTTGGATACGGTGAGAGACTCAATTAGGAACCCAGTCTATGCAAATGGTGGGTCTGACTTAACTAAGGAGTGGATCAATATATTCCGGATACGGTGAGATTCATGAATTAGAGACCAAGTTTGGGTGCACCATGATTAGAGAATCATTGAACAAGAGTTGTTCACTCATTGGCTAACCCATCACCAATAACTGTTAGGTGAGGTGATGAGTCAGTTGGTGAGACCGCACCACCCACTAGAAATCATTAATCATGGAGATTTTTGCATCTCTACAGAGGGAGTGTAGGGATCCGAGAAAATAGTGGGAGCTAATTTGTTTAAAAATAAAATTCCTAAATAAATTGGTCAAGTCATAATTACAGTATCTAACTAGAATCTTTGACTCTCTACAGGAAAATGTCTGCGTCCAACCCATTGGCACGTATCCTGGACACACATAGACTGACCTGGACCCAATTATAAAGATTGGCTCAGGAACTACAAAATTATTTTGGGTTTCCGAGAAGTTAACCCATGTATTGGACCAGGACCCTCCCACCTTACCAGCCCGTCCATCCACTGAACAGAGAGCATCTCTGGAAAAAATGGATAGACGAAGATAATAAGGCCAGATATTACATGTTGGGCTCGATGTCTGATGAGCTCCAGCGCCAACATGAAGATATCGGGACTGCTCGCCAAATGTTGGCTCACCTGCAGGAGATGTTTGGTGAACAGAGTCGCGCAGCCAAATATCAAGTCACGAAATGACTTTTTAAGGCTAAGATGCGTGATGGGCAGTCAGTCCAAGATCACTGTCTGACAATGATCAAGGACATGGAAGAGCTTGAGAAGCTCGGTGTGAAGTTAGACTTGGATCTGCAGAACGATATTATTCTGCAATCCTTGACTGATGCATATGGGCAATTCATCATGAATTACCACATGCATAAACTTCAAAATTCCTTGGCCGAATTAATGAATATGCTGGTTACCGCTGAGCTTTCTATGAAAGGTTCTAAAGGCTCAGTTCTTGCTATGGAATGGACTTCTTCCAAAAGAAAGTCTTATGGAAAGAAAAAGAAGTCTGTGAAAAAGCAAAAGGTGGAAGGATCAAAGAAGAAGAAGGCAGAGCCGAAGAAAAAGGCCGATGTCAAAGGAAAGTGTTTCCATTGCAACAGCGACGGCCATTGGAAGCGGAACTGCCCTACTTACCTGGCCACCCTGAAGAACAAGAAGGAAGGTCCTTCTGGAGGTATGCTCGTTATTGAGTCTAACCTTACGGTTTCTTCTGCATCCAGTTGGGTGCTTGACTCTGGTTCTAGTGCTCATCTGTGCACTTCCATGCAGGGTCTTGAGGATAGCAGGAGGCTGAGGGATGGAGACATGATCCTACGCATCGGTAATGGAGCAAGAGTTGCTGCAGTAGCCGTGGGAACATACCCTCTTCGATTACCATCTGGTTTAGACTTAGTTTTGAAAGACTGTTATTATGTGCCTGCAGCTAGCAGGAATTTGATTTCTGTTTCATGCTTAGCACAAGAAGGCTATGTGATTACCTTCTTTAAGGACCATTGTAACATTCTTTATGAAAGAAATAAAATTGCAAATGGTTTCCTTATTAATGGTCTTTATCAGCTACATATTGATGTACCTGTTCTAACTATCGAGCAAAACGTGAATGCCAAACGACCTAGGGATAGTCCAAACGATAGATATCTATGGCACCTGAGATTAGGTCATATAGCAGAAGATAGGATCAACAAATTGGAGAAAAATGGGCTATTGAGTCCATTGACTTTCCGAGTCATATCCAACTTGTGAATCTTGTCTTCAAGGCAAAATGACTAAACTCCCTTTTGTTGGACATGGGGAGAGGGCCACAGATCTCCTTGCCCTAGTACATACTGATGTGTGCGGCCCATTTGATGTGCCGGCTAGAGGCAATTTTGTCTACTTCATTACCTTTACCGATGATCTGTCTAGGTATGGGTATGTGTATCTTATGAGACACAAGTCTGAAGCTTTTGAAAAGTTCAAAGAATTCAGACATGAAGTAGAAAAACAAACTGGAAAAACCCATTAAGGTTCTTCGATCAGATCGAGGAGGTGAATACCTTAGCCGAGAATTCCTAGACTATCTCAAGGAAAATGGCATAGTCTCTCAATGGACTCCACCAGGAACACCTCAACTCAACGGGGTTTCAGAATGGAGAAATCGGACTCTATTGGATATGGTTCGATCCATGATGAGCTTCACAGACCTCCCTGATTTTCTTTGGGGACACTCATTGTTAACTTCAATTTATCTACTGAATAGGGTTCCCTCTAAAACCGTTCCTACCACACCGTATGAGATATGGCACGGTAAGAAACCAAGTCTGAGTCATCTCAGAATTTGGGGTTGTCCGGCTCATGTCAAAAGACAACAAGCGGACAAGTTAGAGTTTAGGTCCTTTCAGAGCTCGATTCATAGGATATCCTAAAGAGTCATTAGGATACTATTTCTACATTCCAGAAGACCACAATGTGATTGTGAGTCGACATGCCATCTTTCTTGAAAAATAGTTTATTCAAGATAGCGGCATTGGAAAGCAGATTCAAGCTTGATGAGAAAGTCTCACAAGTACAACGAGCTAAGGACCAATTGGAACCAAATCAGGTTGAGCCAATAAGAACACTACCTCCTCCACCTCGTAGATCGGAAAGAGTTTTCCATCCCCCTGAAAGATACTTAGGTATTATTTCAGAGGAAGTAGAGAAAATGTTCCTCGTAGGTAATGGTGCTCATGGTGATGATCCCAAAACCTACAACGAGGCGATATCAGATATCGACTCCGAGAAATGGCTAGAGGCAATGCAGTCAGAAATTGACTCGATGCACTCAAACCAAGTCTGGACCTTGGTAGATCCACCAGAAGGTATAGTACCTATTGGGTGTAAATGGATCTTCAAGAGAAAGATTGGTGCAGATGGGAATGTGGAGACATTCAAGGCTAGACTAGTGGCAAAAGGTTATAGTCAACGCGAAGGCATTGACTATCAGGATACCTTTTCCCCAGTGGCTATGCTAAAATCCATCCGCACATTGCTTGCCGTTGCAGCCTATTTCGATTATGAAATATGGCAAATGGACGTGAAAACGGCATTCTTAAATGGATATCTTGAGGAAGATATCTATATGGAACAGCCGCTAGGTTTCACATCCAGTGATACTGATCACAAGGTTTGCAAGCTGCAAAGGTCCATATATGGACTTAAGCAAGCATCTCGGAGCTGGAACACTCATTTCAATGATGTGATCAAAAAGTTTGGTTTCATCAAAAATGAAGAGGAACCGTGTGTTTTCAAAAAGGTCAGTGGGAGCGCTGTTGTCTTCCTCGTATTGTACGTGGATGACATCCTCCTTATTGGGAATGATATTCCCATGATGACAACAGTCAAATTATGGTTGTCCAAGGAATTCTCCATGAAAGACCTAGGTGAAGCATCCTTTATTCTAGGAATTAAGGTCTATAGGGATAGACCGAATAGGATGCTAGGACTTTCACAGAAGATGTACATAGAGGAAAGTACTAAAGAGGTTTAGTATGGAAAACTCTAAGAGGGGATTAATACCCTTCAGACATGGTATTCATCTTTCCAAGAAGATGTGCCCTAGCACACCTGAGGAAATAGAACGCATGAGCAAGATCCCTTATGCTTCTGCAATAGGGAGCCTCATGTATGCCATGCTATGTACACGACCTGATATAGCCCATGCTGTGAGTGTCACAAGCAGATATCAGTCAAATCCAGGTGAAGAACACTGGACTTCTGTGAAATGTATCCTTAAGTACTTAAGAAGAACTAAGGATATGATGTTGGTCTTTGGTAATGGAGAACTCCAAGTCCAGGGATACACAGACTCGATTTCATGTCCGATATAGATGATCGAAAGTCGACATCTGGGAGTCTGTTTGTGTGCAATGGTGGTGCTGTCAGCTGGAAGAGTTCCAAGCAAGCGGTGATATCACCTCATCCACGATTACCTCGAGAAGGGTTACGTCGAGGTCAAGAGAGTCAACTCCACAGATAATGTGGCAGACCCACTTACAAAGCCGTTGGGCCAGCAGAAGATCGAAGCCCACCTTGAGAAGATGGGACTTAGACTTGTAGCCAATTGGCTTTAGGACAAGTGGGAGATTGTTAGATATATGTGCCCTAGAAGCCAGAATTGGCTGACACTTGTAATACACTTCTAGGGGCAAAATTATAATTTTGACTAAAATCAATAAAATGGATTATTTTCTATCACATATGTGTATTTAGTGTCTGTGATACATCCTTTGAGTTAATGGTAATGATAATTCATATTTTCAAGAGTTGAAAATTTAAGACATGAATAATCATTATTAACTCATAAAATGCTCCCGACCATAGGATCATCACGAGGATGGTGATTGATCCGGAAGGTTGGTGTACAATCGCTTCTCTTTAGTAGATGAGTCTTGAGTCTACGGTGTGGAGACACCGGAGCGAGAGTACAGGTACTCGTTAGAGAACGAGGGCACTGAGCGTGACCACCTCGAGTAGTCATTAGGGAGTCTACCTTCTCGTCAATGACTGACTCGATGCTGCAGTAGTGTGTCTGGTTCTTTGACCTGAGGATGCATCGGCAGTTCACCTTGAGGGTGTTATAGTTTGACTACACCATTACTCGGTCTCCTAGCCATATGGAACCCTGAGGTGTATGTTGGCTATAGCATGTTCATTGTAGGAACTGGATTGCATCAAGATGGAATCTATCTACCTCGGTGGTAGAGGAGCAGCCCTATGATGATCATGAGAATCAAGTCCAGAAAATCCATGGCCATGGCAGAGTGAAATAATAGAAAGAGTTTCTATTTAGATTTTCACATTGGACTTGAATCGAATGATTACATCATATGACAGAGACTAGGGTTTGACGAGTTCACCTTAACCCTAATCTGATCGGGGCTCAAGATAGAAGAACTTAATCACACAGGTAGCTGCACCAAGAGGTTCGCATTCAGCTCTGATGGGTTGCCACCATATACTGCTAGGTGTCACTGGTGGATTTTGGGAGCAATTAGAATGATTTAGATGATCGATCATTCTAGCTGTTCGAATCAGAAGAGTTCTGATCCATCGAAAGGAGTTTCGATGATGTCGATGATAGAGATCATGACATATCCCATTACCATACAGAACTGAACCTAACTGGGTCACACAAACAAGGGTTTGAATCTGGTGATCATCAATTGAACTGATCTAGTTCAATTGATCTGAATGAGATTCAATTAGGTTCAAGGAAATCGTGCTAGCACTCGATTGAACCTAACGTTCTTCTTTTACTATCATAAATAAGTTGTCCTGACTGAGCCAAAGGAGTTTGTGCTCAATCAGAGGCCTTCATATGGTCTGACTGGAGGTTGTCCAAGTCAGAAAAGGTTGTCTTATTTTGTAAGACATTACCTGCCATTTTTGGTCACCTGCCATTTCTTGTTCTTTGACTTTGGTCAAAAGTCTACCTTTGACTGGTCAAATGTTGACCATTGACACTTTGACTTTTGACCACATGTCATGCACCTATTGGAGAGCTGGTGGGGGCCTGTCCCCCTGCCAGAACCTGGCAAGGAGGAGGGCGCACGCCACCCTGGCGTGTGCCCAAGTTGGAGGCGCCTAGGAGTCCTTGTTGGACAAGGACTCCATCTCCTTTTTGGATTCCAATTAGAGTTCTCCTAAGAACCAACTTTGACTGGTCTTAGGCACCCTCTAAGGAGGAATCCAGGGGACTCTATTCCCACCAATCAGATTTAGATCTGATTTCACAAAGGGTTGTGATTGGTTGGGAAGAAGAGGAGTTGGATCACAGTAGTCTATAAATAAGACCCTGTGCCCAACTCAAAAAGAAGTAATTGAATTGAGATCAAAGTTCCCCACGCCCCAAGGCTGCCTCTCCCCTCTTCCTCCATGCCAAACCATCTTCTCCCCTTGCTCTCCACGTCCAAAAGGAGTTTTGGACCTTGGTTGGTGCGATTCAGATCAAAGAAAGGCGATCAAAAGCAAGAAGGCTGCACTACTGCAAAGGACGACTGCAGATCTTCAAAAGGAGTTTTGAAGATCCTCCAGATCAGATCCAGATCTAATTTTTGGAGGTATGATAGAGAAGAAGAGGATCTCTAGATCCAGTTCGAGTGGATATCGGTAGAGGACAGGCGCTTGCGTGGCTAGATCCAGAACCTTCCGCTGCATACAGGATCATCAACAAGGTAATAGGATTACCCAAATTAGGTAAATTAAATTTGATTTAATTTATCTTTATTTTATTTTTATTATTAAAATAATAAAATTAGATCTGAAACATCCCAGATCTGATTGGGATCGAGAGAAAAATTTTAAAATATATCTCTCGATCTGATCAAATTTGAACGAATCTGATCCGAAAAATCAGAATTTTTCTTCACCTCTACCTATAAATTTTATTGTGAGAAAAAAAGATAAAGAAAAAAAAGTTGTAGAAAAGTTATCTAAGTGAAGTAGTTATCGATCCTACTGCTTCAAGTCCCATGCTTATGGTTATTTTGCTACACAATACCCCAATCGATCTTTATTTGTGAAAGAATTAGAAGAGAAAACTTTAGAAAATATTAAGAAAAATGTTTATGAAGCTGATCCAAACTTAGCCGAGCAATTTGAGAGTACTGAGGACATCCTAGGTTTTGTTGCACCAAAGTCAAACCTTAGACTGGGAGTCGTTAAGTATGTTCTAGCATAGATTAAGAAAAGTGAAGACTGACGTAGGACCTCTATTTTTTATACCTTCATAAAGTTTAGTGATAAAATTTATAAGGTAATCATTAATAGCAGTAGCTGTATCAACGCCATCTCTACCGATACGGTTAAGCAATTAAGATTAGCTCCTGTAGATCATCTCAGCTCATACCATATGTCTTGGATAAGTTCTTTTTCTATTTTCATCAAACTTAGATGTCGTGTTCACATCCAACTCCATTCTTACTAGGATCATGTTTGGTGTGATGTCTTATCCATAAAAGTTGGAAGTATCATATTAGGTCGGTCTTGGCTATTTGACAATAATGTTACAATTTATGGTTGAACCAACTTCTGTAGTTTGACTCATAATTAAGGATAAAAAGATTATGATCAATCCTTCCTCACCTAAGGCTATCAATAGAAAGATAGGTGATGGACCAAAAAAAAATATCAAAAAAAAAACCTCCATCTAATAGGTGCTAAGAAATTAGAGATGACCATGAGTAAAGAATTACCAGTTTGGATGCTTGCTATGAGAGAAGTTCGTAAAGACCCTAAGGTAGATCATCCCAAGAAAGTAGTCAGCCTTCTTCATGAATTCTATGATATCTTTTCTGAGAATCTTTCAGAACACTTATCGTCCATGAGAAATATTTAGTATGCTATTGATTTGGTACCTGGATCTATCCATCCAAATTATCCCATTATAGGTTGAACCCTACTGATCATGCTGAGCTACAAAGATAAGTTGGAGAGCTGATGAAAAAAATTTGTGAGAAAAAATTTAAGTCCTTATGCGGTTCCTGTACTATTGACTCTAAAGAAGGATGGTACATGGAAGATGTGCATAGATAGCTGTGCCATTAATAAGATCACCATTAAGTACCATTTTTTCATTCTTAGGTTAGATGACATGCTAGATATGATGGTCGGAGCTACTATGGGTGAAGACGAGTGAGCTCTAGAAGATAAGGCTCCAACTTGCTCCAGGTCCTACTGGAGGGTTCGGTAGGATAGATTGAAAATCATACATATAACTTAGTGTATATCCTGGTCCAAGGGTAGACTGGGATGGCTAAGAGGTCTGAAAAGGTTGGGAATGTTGAGCATAGCGGGTTGCCTGGCTCTACTGAGATCAAAATATGTCGGGGGAAGCCGATCGACCATGTCCTCTGGTGGCAGCTACTATGGTAGCTCCTAATGCAATACTCTCTAATTATGCCACAAGTTTGTCCATCATAGTCAGAAGGAAGAAGATCCCAAGGCATTGAGAGGATCCAAGCTCTCTAATCTCAGTCTAAATCTGACCAACACCAACCTCAATCTTCCTACTAAGATGAGCAACCTTCTGAGCTAGTGTAGATAAGTATCCATGGTGCTTCTATCATAGCTTGTAACTTTTCACCATTGTATTAATATGTAAACAGTTGTATTAATTCAAGACCTTAGTTCAAAGGGTTGCATTGTATCCAACACATGATAGCTAAAGTTGCTAAAACACTGCAACACCAATCACTTTGCAACGGTGAAAACATAGGCCCAATCCAATGGAGATTGCATAAACAATCTAAAACAAATTATTAGGATATATGAATATTAACATAATATAGTTAATTGATATAATTAACATCCTTGTCCTAACATCAATACAACTAAACTTCAAAATATGAAATATCAATCTTCAACCATTATTTCATATGAAACATCGAAAACTATAACCAGTCTACTGAGATTGTTTCCAATTCATCCTTAACAGCAACCAGCATATCTATAGCATTATCATCTATGAGAGTACAGCAGCCTTAATATAAATTTTCTCTTTCTTTATGACTTGAAATCTCGACCTTTTATGCATTTGTTCTCCTCCAACTTTGTATACTCAGTTTCTATTTTCCCAAGCTCATCCTCTATCTTTAACTTCAAAATCTTTAGTTTGATAATCTTCTCTTCTAATATTTTTACTTTCTCTCCAGCAATTTCTTTCATCTCCTCCACTAGGTGAAGCTTCTCCTTAAGCCCCTCCCTCTGGTTACTCAACATGGTAGCCACCTTCTTCCCATAATCACATATATCGGGATCAATGCACTAGGAAAAACCGCAATCATTATCCTACAAAAAAGCAGTTCAATCGACAACTACTAGCTTCCAATTTTAGCTAAGCATTTAAAAAAAGAATACCTTCCAAGATTGGCATCATAGGAACCTCTTTCCTAGGTTTCTTTTACTTCATAAAGTATACAACCCAACTTTAACTTGGTGATGGCATTGCATTTCATCTTCGAATACTATTGAAGTGGCAGAGATAGCTATTCCCTTGATCATATACAAACTTCCAAGAACATCCATTGTAAGCCTTCCAAGAACCCTAGTCTCAGTCTCTCACCAATCATCAAACAAATGAAGCCAAAAAAACAAGTCTCTCTCCAACTTTATCTCTCCTTTCCATCCCATTCTATGAATCTGACTTGTTTTTCAACACATTTTTATCTTTTTTTATCAAAATTTAATACATCATTTCCACATCAGCTTAATGGCAAAGTTGGGTGTCAATTGACGGTAGGCCAACATTGCAATAGTTTAAAAAGGATACATGCCTGATTGAAAAAAAATTCAATAATATGCTAAAATTGAAAAGAGGGCAAAAGTTAGTATTTGTTAGGCAATTAAGCCAATTTCTAATCATTTGTTATTAATTGTTCCATGGAATGTATTTTTTCTTGTCTAGCTTGTAAGTTGATCTTTGAGTTGCTTCTCATTTCTTTATAATGAATACTTCATGGAATTTGGTCTCATTTTAGTGTACACAAGAAATCCAGTTAATCGCTATGCTTACATCTCCTTCCAACAAAATTCTTCTACACAATTTTCAATTTATGGAGTTTTATTCTCATGATACTTTAGTGCCCTATACTTTGCTAAAAAGAATACAAAAGTCAATCCTAATACATAATATTGGCTATTGTTCACACATTTTTTTATTTTTATTTTTTTATAATTATACAAGGGGGAGATTAAAATCCTCTAAATAGACAGTACCTACCATCAAGAGTTGGCTTTGAACTATCTTTTCATATATCTCATAGATAGATTGCTAAAAAAGAAAAAAAGTCAGTCCCAATAAATAATGTGGCTATTATACATCTTTTTGTTTTCTTTATAAATATATATATAAGAGTTCACAACCCTCTAAATAGGTGCCATATAAGGCTGGCAAAATGACCGAACCCACCAATCCAACCCATGCTCGATCTATCATAAATAGATTTGGATTCAAGCTAAACGGTTCAGATCATAAATAGATCGATCCATGTAATATTTAGGTCGATTCTAGGTTTTAGATATATGATTCATTTAACCCATTTAAAATTTATATCGAATTGAGTCAAGTAATTTATTTAATTTATTTAAGATCTATTTAATCTATTTAAAATCTACTTAACTTATTTCTAATCTATTTAACCCCACCTATTTATTTGTTTAACCCATTAAAAGTTTATTTAATCTATTTAACCTAACTTGATCCATTTAATAAATAGATTAAATGAGTCGGGTTGGATTGTCTATTTAATAAATAAGTCGGATTTAAATCTAAATTTTTGATCTATTTAATAAACGGATCGGATTTGGATTAATAATTTTTTGATCCAACCCATATCGATCTGATCCGACCTAATTGCCACTCCGTGTTGTCAAGAAGAAGTTTTGAACTCTTTTTTCATGTATTGTATAGACTTGCATAATAAGTCATGTGTATTTGTTATTGTGAGTTGAGATTTACCATGGGCTTATCAAATTAAAATGTATTATTATAGTTTGATCCTACCATCCAAAGAAGATCGATGGGATTGTCAAAATCATCGTTCTTGCGTCTGTGCAAGGCTACCTCTATCTGACCCATCGGAAAGGTAGAAGCATACCCAGAGAGCCATCAAGAATCGGGGAACCGTAGAGGAAAACACACATGCTTAGAATACCGTCCGGAGGGTCTAGAATTGGCGCTGCTCTGCGCATGCATCTTGATGCATTCCTTTAGTTCCTCTGGGGATCGTGCGTTCCTAAAGGATTTGGCCCATCTGAATGAACACCGACCATGTTCTTCCATAGTATTGGTCATAATACAAAGAATAGGGTCATGTCAATCGAAAGTGAGGTCCGGTGAGATGGTCAGACGATATTCAACCAAGTACTATATTATCATCGCTCAATTTAATTCATGTGAGGAAATTAAGGACCCACCCAAGATTTCATGGCACAAATCAATCCCAATTTAAGATCCAGCAATGTCAGTGCTGGATGGGAGGGCCCTACAAATGATTTCCATGTCCTAAAACATGCACCTTCCCTCCCATACCTGCAAGGCTCTGTGTCCTTCTATGTTACAAATGCCTAAAGGGTCCAATAATCTTGCACATTTTTGTGCACCCTAAAGCATCTTATTTATTGATTGCAGGGAAATTTTTCCTGATGGATGCTGAGTAAAACAATAATGCCTGGCTTTTTTGTCCCGTATCGTTTCCACCCACCAGCATTTGAATGAGCGATAGGAAGGAATTGTTCAACATGGGGCACCATCGCTTCATACGAAAAAGGTGGATGGACCTTCGGGATCCCAAGGGACCACTTCAAGATTTGGGCAAATCACCGGCCCATTCTTCCTCTATCACACTCGAGTCAAGATCATTCTTGCATGTTGTATTCCATACAACTTCTTTCGTATTGTGACACCCAACGACCACTTCTTCAATCTATCTAATGATGTTGTATTGGTAGATGCATGAGGAGGGGACTTCAAAGGGTTATTACTCTTAAGCTAGATGAGAGTAGACCATGCAGAGTAGTATGTACATGCATCTCTAGGATGATGTGGCTTGATTACACATGGGAAACATCAAAGAATGAATATTGGGATGAACTTATTATTCTTACTCAGATTTCAGTGATTGATGTACTAATAAGTCATGATGCTTGTAACAACTAATGACATACGTAATTATTTCATGGAAGAGTACGTGTTTGCTATGTGTTTCTTATGTTCCTAAGTGTTATTCATGGTATATTCCTTTTCTCCGTGAATTGCATGCACGATGGATGGGATGGTTCGAATCCCATGGATTGTCCCAGTCCATTCCAACCAACAATGGTGAAAAGTTCCGGGCAAAGGTGTGGTTATTCCTTTCCGCCATGAATTGCATGCATGATGTTACAGGCTACCCACGTCATGAATGGTTCGAATGCCCCAACCATCCCTGGTAAAGGTGTGGGGAAAGGGACCTCCAATAATGGCGGAGCTATGTTCGCGCAGTTTTCCTTCTTGAATTGCTCGTCGAGGGAGCAACAAGCTCAAATGAACGGCAAACCCGACAAAAACTTAAAAAACAAAATCTGTTGTCAAGGTTGTGAATGAGCATTTTGGGACAGATTTAGGTCAATGTGGAGAACGGTCTCAGATGGATGCGATGTTATTATGGGGAAATGAAGACTGCTAGGTCACAGAGTGGGGCAAGGTGGGAAGATAAGAACAAAATTATCATAATAGAACCGGAGATGCTCAAACTACATGCGGGTAGCGCCTCTATATCTATTAATTGCCATATACAGTACCGAGATGAAAGACTGCATTAACAAGCCAATCAAAAACTTTGACGTCCTTCGAACCATATGCGAGAATGACCAAGTTGATGGGGAGTTCTTCGTGCCCATCTTCAGCCAGTTTATGGACCAACCGGCTTTGCTTAGGATGTGGAGGTCCGGGACACCAACTCCTATAGAACACCACCCCGCCAGCAACATCATCATCCTCTGCCAGCAAAGGAAGGTCCGAAAGATGTTGCAGTGTGTTGAAGTGTTAGCACAGGCCCCACGAGATACAAACACTAAGATACACCTGTACTGAAACTTTATGGGGGAAGATCTCCAAGATTGAGGGCTATAATGATAAACACAAGGGAGATGTTTGTATATGATGATACTACAGTGGAAAGGATAATAGACAATACTAAAAAAAAAGGCTTTTTTTCGATGCTAATAAGCATCAAAATACATTCTCATGATGCTTCAAAATGCGTTGCAAAAGTGTCATGTATGTAAGAGTGAAAATAAAGCGCCGACACTTTTAAAAACGGTCGGAAGCTTTCTTACTGATGTCGAAAATATAAAATTTTCAGTGCTTTTTAACATCGTTAATGACAGCAACCCCTGTGGTATATCAAGATACTTTTTAAAAGCATCAGCAAGCAAGATACCAGCAATGTTTATAAGCATCATTTAACCAATTCATTAACGATACTTATAAGCAACGTCAATTTTTTTAAAAAAAAATTAAGCAAAAAAATGAATACAAGAATTTTTGTATAAAATTATATCAATTATTACAACGTAAACCTCTATAATCACCATCATTCATGACAAAAGCAAATACCAATAGTAAATTTGGGCTAAAAGATATTATTTTATATCTTTTAAAAATAAAAATAAAGTACTAATGTTAGTCTATTTTAATCAAAAGTTCAACAAACTAAAAGCATACGAAAAATATATGAGACTACAATAAAAATAAAATGATGTCAATTATCTATAGGCGGATGGTCATCGCTGTTTTCATGAATGCCTAACATGTCGTCATCTCGACGGGTACCTGATGTACCGGGAGCCTATAAGAAATGTATGAAAAATTTGATTTACAAATCTACATATAAAAATATATTAATTATTAAATTGATATACAAATATATATTTAATAATATATATATATATCCGAGATGGGGCATACATCTCTAGCAAAGATGTAAACTGATTAATCTGCCCCCTCATAGCCTACATCTCGGCACGACTCTATCTCATCTCTTCCATCTCAGCAGCATGACTTTGTCTAATCTCTTATATCTCCGCTTCGAATCTTCAGATGCTTGAATCTTGAGCATTTGCTATAGTATCCTGTGTATATCTGTTCAATATGGATAACTGAGGAGGGATGACTCCTACTCCATAATCTTTCACACGACCATAGTGCTTTGGTCCCATCAACTCTATGAACACCTCGACCTTGATGCGGCTCTTCTGCATAAATATTGCGGCCTCATCCTCACGGTCTACAATGAGAGATGTAGCCCTCTCTTATATTTATTTTAAAAATAAGAGTTATATATTAATAGCTAACAAAATCAAATTAAAATTATTACATAAAATAGAATATTAATAATGTCATATATATAAATCCCTCGACTCATCTCGAACAAAAGTACTATCATGATGAGTATATAAAATAAATATATTTATAATATATTTATTTTATATAAATATATTATAAATATATATAGAAATAGACAAAGTTGCTCATGCAACTCTACCAATAGCAGAATAAGTCTATAAAATACAGTAAACAACTTGTTATATATATAATATATAATGTACAATATAAATCAATATGTTTATAATATATTTAAAAGAAAGAGATAATGAACCAATAATGAATCTGTGCCCTTTTAGAGAACCAATAATGAACCAGCTCTATCCACTGATGAGGAGGTACATCAAGAGGATAATTCCTAGCAATCTCCTTCTTTGTCATACCTTGTCTCATATAATCCCTCTTCAATTATGCTTTATATTTTTTTCATTTGTGGTTAAAGGACTTCATTACAAAATCATGACCGGATGGAGGAGTACAAACTTGCTCTACAAATAAAAAATATGTTAAATCAAATAAATAATATAAGTATTTAATAATTAACATACAGTATGAAATTTAGTTCGTTATCTTTATAATTCAAAGAAGTTGTTCAACTTTGTACGTTCAAAGCATGTTATTCTATTTTGCATAGCTCAATGGACATAGCTAAGGCCTCCGAGCAACGATCTCCAAAAATGAAGTTAATAAGCTGGCAGCTTTCTTAACTGACTGACCTAACTGATTAGACTCCACAATAATTCTCTCGTCTTCACGCATATGCCACACATCTCGTACTACATGAGTCCATGTCTGGGGCATACTCTTTCAAATCCATCTATAAAAAATATATAAAAATAACGAAGTACTGAATATACATGAAATAAAATGAAAAATATTATATACCCTAAACGTGTATCTCATCATTTATCTAATGAATAGAAGGATTATGCTGTATTGATGATGAAAGAGAACAAGGCTTGAAATGCTATGTAATTGAAATGACCTCAAGCTGCTATGCTGAAGAAAAGGTACCAACCTCTATCTATGAATATTGGAACTCGACACTAGCATATCATCTCCTGTAATGCATGATATCACCTAACATTTACATAAATAAAAATTAGAATCAGTTAACATAAATAGTAATTTAATATAATAATTAATATAAATTATATATATCATAAATATTTATTATCAATAGCAATCAAGCAATAGTATTTTCTTCAAATTCTGTATAAACCAATATCATTGTAGCATTTAAATCATCAGCTGGCATAAAATTATAAGGCATATATTGTGTATAAGTGTCATCATTATCATTCTCTACTTGATTTTTCATGTCATATAAGTCTCTAAGTTTCGGTTTGATGATAGTAATATAATTCTTATCTTTTGCATCTTGTATATAAAATACTTGACAAGCTTAAGATTAAAAAATGAACGGATCATCCTTCAATATCACACCAGTATGTATCAACCTTAAAAAATTTACAAGTATAAATCCATTTGCATCTTGTTTCAAATCCCTTGATAAGTTTATATCTACCCAATCACATCTAAAAATACTACTTTGAATTTTTCATAATAATTCAACTCATAGATATCTTTAAGTGCACCATAATAGAATTTTTCATATACTTTTACATATTTTAACCAAATTGAATGTATTGAATTTCTATAACAAGAACATGCAATCCATCCCTTTGTACTCCAACCAGATAAATTGACATATACTAGAAAATCATTAATAGTGCATAACAAAGCTGCCTGTAGTCTAAATATTTGGTTCTTGGAAGTATCAAATGCATCGATACCCTCCCACAACTATTTCAATTCCTCTAATTAAGGTTATAGAAAAATATCAATATCATTGCCTGGAGCTTTATCACTTAGAATAACTATTGACAAGATCAGTGAAGATTATTTCATGTATATCCATGGTGGCAAGTTGTAAAGTATCAAAATGACTGGCCAAATGTTATAGGTAAAACTCAGGATCCGAAATAGATTGAAGCCATCAGAAGCTAAATATAACCTAACACTGCGAACATCAGAGACAAAATTAGAATACCTATCATCAAATACTTTTTATGAAAGACTATCTGTTAGATGTCTCAACATTTCATCCTTCATATGTCCTTCATCATGTCATCTCATTGATGAAACTATTTTTGATGATGTATAGATTCTTTTCAATCTAGGTATAAGAGAAAAGTAACGCACTATCTTTGCCAATTTCTTTTTACTCCATGTTGTATCTACTTCATTCATTACATCATCCCGATCTTCTTTATGTGTTATCCATCATGAAGATCCACATACATTGCATGACTCTTAATTAGAATTTTTACTTCAATATAACATAGTCTTTTGGATAATTATGAATCTTTTTGTATTCAAGATCCAATTTTTTTACTACTTTCTTGGCTTCATAATAAGATGGTAGTAAACCAGTGCCATCTGGAAATGCATCCTTTAATAACTTGAGCTATATAGTAAAACTCTTTTTAGACCATCCATTTAAATATTTTAAATGAAATAAATATATAAAAAAAAAAATCTTAGAAAATCTCGTATAATCCGGATATAATTCTTCATCTGCATCTTTCATTATGGTGTGATACCGAGCTGTCTCGTCATTAGATGCATGTGTAGGCTCCTCAATATGCATATATTTCATATGCGTACATCCATCAAATATCTCAACTACCTCATGTGTACTAGATCTTCCTAACTTTTGAACACCAAATCCAAAAGTATCTATGATTAAACCCCTTATATCATCATCTCTTATAGGATTTGCTGGTTAGTGGATCCAAAATCAGATAGGGATTGATTACATGATGATGGCAACATAGATTCTTCATGAAAAATTCAGTCAATATAATCTCTTAAAAAATCATTCTATACCAAATTTTTTTCAACAATTTATGGATCTAGAGAAAACTATCTACACTGACGTGGACATAAAATCTTTTCATTCGAGCTACTTTTCTCTATACCAAATTTAATGAAATCATGAACTCCATCTAAATATTTTTTACTATTCCTTAGTTTATGTATCCAACTTTTGTCCATTGTAGGATAAAAATGATCAAACTTGCAACTTATCTAAAAATAAAAAAAAATATATATGAGCAATATTAATGCAATGAGTAAAAATATCGGTCATTTCATAAAATTTAGAAAATAATAACTATTCTAGTTCGTTATAATAACTGAAGACTCAAAAATACATCTAGATATGATATTAATGGCAGAATAGGAAAATAACTTCATAGCTAAATATAATTTTATCATTCAAAATGGCTTACATAGTAAATGCATCCTATCATCAACTAATAGGTAAAGAAGGTCCTATCCTATTTAGGAATTGTATTAATTTTATAGATCAATTATAATAATCAAACAATATGCAACAGAAGTCAAAAAAAATTTTGATAGTATTTTTTCTTATTTTTTGCATATAGAGAGAACAAAAGAAAAATATTATCCAAAATTTTTTTTCGAACTCTCAGCATACCGTTTGATTATTATAAGGACCTATAAAATTACTTGCATTTTTTAAACTATCTATACCGGACAATCAATTGACCAATATATATAATTCTTTCATCCATACAAAAATAAATAAATATATGGATATAATAGAATATGTATATTAATCAAAAGACATATCTATGATTTCATATAATGCAAATTTTATTAAAATTAATTCATAATTAATATTGCTTGGTATCTTTCATCGGTTTGAGTGCGTAGGGCGCGTGAGGGCTAGATGTCTTGGACGCCAGCTAGAATCAGAGGCTCGAGTGTGTAAGATCGAGACCCATGTCCTATGCATCTAATTAATTAATTAATTAATTAATATGCATATGTATTTTACAGGGCTTTAACAAGCAATAAGAGTTTTGCTAATTTACCAATTTTAAATACTTAAAACATCATTATATAAGTTGATAAAATAAATTATCCGTATGACAACAAACTACAAATCTATCTATGCATTTATATTTTGCTAAGCTCAATTGAAGGTAATTATAAACAAGCAGCAATGAGTTACTTACAATAGATAATGATACAAGAAAAGACCAGTATATATTATTTTCGTCAAATACCTACATCCAATAAAAAAATATGAAACCTTAATCATGATGAATATATAATTTATCTATTTTAAATTTATCCATAATATATTCAAAAAATAATTTTCAAATAATGTACCGGAAGAGCGAGGGGCGCAGAGGAGCACCAGCAGCTATGAGGGGGGCTGGCGGCCGAGGAAATAGTAGATGGGAGCATCGGCAACTGAAAGGGGGATGGTGCGATCGGCGAGCGAGGGGGCTGGGGAGCACGGCCTGTTGGGAGGGGGATAGGTGCCAAAGGCTGGGAAACTAGTGAGGCATGGGTTAAGGCTTCACGGGAACGGGGAGGGTGGCTACCGATCGGCTGGATCGGTGGCCAAGTGGCAAGGGCGGTGGGGTGCGGCATCGGGTAGGGGGCCTGGAGTGCGGGTGCAACAATAGGGGGAGGGCTAAGGGGGTTGGGGGGCCTGGGGGTCTTTTGGTCTCGCACGAACGGCTGCCTAGAGGGGAGGGGAGGGGAGGGGAGGAGGGTCGGTGGTGGTCTCGCAGAGCTGGGGGTAGATGGTGGGTGCGGCATGATAGATGATGGGTGTGGCCATGGCAGAGGGGTGGAGAACGGCAATTGGGCGGATAGTGCGTTGAAGGGGAGGTGAGTGCGGTGCCGGCAGCGAAAAATCAGGATGGAGGCCGAGGGTGGGAAGGAGATTAGGGCATAGGAGGAGGAAATGAAAGGACGACGATGGATAGATTAAGACACAGGAGGGGATTAAGCAAACTTAATGATACCTTTTAGTGTCATTAATTATTGATGCTAAAAATTACTGAAAAATTTGGATTATAACGATGCTTATTTTAAAAAGCATTATTTAATTTACAATATTTTTAAAAAGCTTCGGCGCTGACTTATGCAAAAATTAACAAGCAATAAACACTTTTACTGTAGTGTGAGTTAGGATGCGACGAGGGATTTGCAAGGATATGGATGAGCAAACCACTGACTTCGTCCACCAAATGGATAAAGAACTTGCAGAGACCAGACATGATAGCAAGCTCTATTAGGGCTTCCACTTTGCTCTTGATGCCATGAATTTACCTTCGTATTGTCAGATATATGTTAACACCGAGTTGAGGATTTAACCACGGATACAAAGCCACTTATGAAAATATTCCCTCGCAACGATAAATATTCTCATGCAACAGAGCATCATTGCAAAAGGAAAGATGCGGTTCATCAGCGACACTGGTTTACCCGAGGCTGAACGTTGTCCAGGCGTAACCAAGGTGCTTTATAAAAATTCACTGCAGGTTGGTCGAACCGACAGCAGAGATTACTCCTGGTAGGGCTACAAACGAAGCAAGTTACACATGACAGCTGCAGCCTCCTTGCCATATTAAGAGGCAGGATGATGAATGATGATCGAGCTCAGTTGGGACCATCTAGCCTCATATTAAAGGCCTGTATATAGGCTCAAGAATTCACTTCCATAAAGAATGGAAAAAAGGACAGGAAAAATGCTCTGGGCCCAACCAGGGAATCAAAACCGTTGATCCAGCCAACTGACTAGTAATTGCATCATCAACATATAACCCGACTAGCAAGCTCACAAGAACCTTTATGGATGAATCAACTTCAGAGCAATTAAATACAGGCAAAACCAACGTCGGGACATCAAATTGGAGGACAATGGCCAAGGCCCAACGAATGACAAAACAGATAGTACAGAACCATCTATATATCACAAATTTGATGATGAAGCATTCTATCGATAATTGGGACAGAAAAACATAATAGAAGTCATTCAGTGGTCAATACAAATTTCCATCACTTTAATTGTTAAATCCACAGTTTTTCAAACGTGAAAACTGAGGAAAAAGAGCAAATCACGTGAATAACAATCTAGAAGTTCTGAAGATCTAAATATCCCAAAAGAATCCATATGTAGTCTATGAAGGAATATTCCAATAACGATTCTCTAGTACTCTCAAGCACCTTGAAATTTCAAGCCTGTAAATGATAAGAAGGACGTCACGTTAAGGCAAAAGCATCTTGCACGGCACGCTTCAGGTTGTAGGTACCGAGTAGTAGAAAACAATGAATAAGAAATGTCAATCAAATAAAATCAAATTAAAAGCTCTCAAGGATTCATAGATGAACAAATGCAGGTATAAGTACTAATAGAATTGAATTCTCAAGCTCAATCTGAAAGATTCAAGAGGAGGGAGAAAAATAATTTAAGGAGATGGCACCTTGTTGGCAATGTTGTTGGACAGCCAGTCAAGCCCCTCATACAAACCTTCACCAGATGTAGCACAGGTGCTCTGAATGTACCTGAGATAAATGGTAGTTCTGATCAATCTCATCATCTAGTACATCCCTAAGGTAGTAACTTATAGATGCACACAAATGGAAGCACATAAGTGTTTGTGTGCATGCGCGGGCAAGCGTATGTGTGTGTGTGAGAGAGAGAGCAACAAGATGCAATAGTTTGTGTTAAAAAAAAGAAGTAAACGAAATCCTTAAGTTTCTAGGTCAGAATGGAGCTCATCTAATAAAGGGAATGAAGATTGGGAATGTCGGGTTGCTTAGATGGTCACTAGAGTAAAAAAGATGATAATAGGATGATGGTGGTTGGCAAAAGTGAGAGGGAGAGATTTCAACCCTCTGAATTGTACATCAAATTTAATTTTAATCATGTAACAACAAAGGCCTTAGTTATCTTTCTTCCTTGATTTTATTCAAAATTCAAAACATGCAGAGACAATAAGTTGACTGCATACAGCTAGATTTCTATGCATATAAGATGACATGTCATTCACTATCATTAACATACTCCTTAATAGGACATCAACAAAATGATCAAGCATACTCACTTTAACCTGAAAGACCACTCAAAAAAATCAATATTTATAAATTGTTCCCTATACAGAAAATTAAGTTCTTTACCAGTGCCGCTGACGCAGGGAATGCAGACCAAGCTTATCTGTTATTTCAGCAGCATTCATTGCATTCGGCAGATCTTGTTTGTTTGCAAAGACAAGCAAAACAGCATCCCGTAATTCATCCTGCACACCAACATAAGCAAAGTCAGTCACAGGAATTCCAGTTTTGGACAAAAGTTGGACCAGTAACTTCTTTAATTGTAAATAGCAAAAAAGAAAAGGTACAGGCAACTGACATATTTTTAAGTCAAAAATATGAATACTATGTTTTGTAGGTATTTAAAAAAATCTTCTGTATATTATATAGCTGCAAGTTGCAAAACCATGCAAATATACCTAGTAAAATTTTCGACATAAACTTCTGATTTTGTGCATGTGACTTTACCTACACACGTCAACTTTCAGGAGTCTATAAATAATTATATTTGGGAATTTTCCATGCCCACAATGGTTCAGTTTAGCATTCAGTTTCCTGTGCCATTACAACATCATTATCATCATCACATCAGCATTTAAACACATTATATATTATATTAATAAAAGTACAATGTTCACAATTGAAGTTCTTGAATAAAAAAAAAAATGTTCTGCAGTGGCATTACAGTTAAGTATATAATTCAAGCAAAACCACAAATTTCTTATATTATCTTGTTAAGAAAAATGATGACACGAATAATGTCCTTAATTATTTACTCCAAAGAAAATCTAAGAAACACTGATTACTCATCATGAAACAGTTTACTCAAACAGCTTCATTTAATTAAGAGTTGTCAACAGATATAACAAATAAATCTGTGTGATGTCAATAATAGGATAGCCAGTAAGACACATTTGACACAAAGTTGTATCACAATCACCTATACTCACTTTCTGTTTTTCCACTACTTAGAGTTCCTCTTCCATTTTATTTCAGCTTATGATAAAAATACTGTTGCATCCAGTAATGACCAATTTGATCAAGTGCCATCACAATAATCTCTAGTCACCCAGAAGATTCAACTAATTAAACATGAATTATTGAACCATACGCATAAAGCAATTACAAGAAACAGAGTGATTGGCTTTTGTTATGCAATATAAGAAATATTTCACATGCTGCAAACATCATTTATGGTCATGACAGTAAACTTATAGGCTGATAATAAATTCTAAATTATATCAAAAGATAATAAATTCTAAAGCACACACAACATGTTACATTTTTGCATGTCTACATTTATGTTTGTGTACAAGTATATAAGCCGGTTGGGTTTTTGGTACCATGAAGTGTTTTAACAAGGGAAGAATTTACCTCATTTAGCATCCTGTGAAGCTCATCTCTTGCCTCAACAATACGATCTCTGTCATTGCTGTCAACAACAAAAATAAGGCCCTGTGTGTTCTGGAAGTAATGCCTCCACAAAGGTCTGATCTGTTTTCCATATAATATCCACATCAGCATAACATCAGTCAGATGGTAATACAATATCTGATATTCATCCAACCATCATCATGATAATGAAATATCCAGAGAAACAATCAATTAACATTTACAGTAACGCAATTAAATTATCGAATGATGATAGTTTCTTCTTACTTTACATGATACCGATGGGATACTGTTAGACAGAGATGGTAAAACACATGAAATAATTCATGCCAGAAACTTCCCCAATGTAATGGTACACATGAAACAATTACTCTGAAAACACAATATACTTCATAATGCTTGACCACCTATTTGAATATTTATTGCTAACCATGCTACAAATGTCATAAAAGCAATGCTTATACTGCAGTACCTTGTCCTGACCACCAACATCCCACACAGTGAAGCTAATATTCTTGTATTCCACAGTTTCCACATTAAATCCTGCATTAAATGCCAAGACAGTAATTCTTAGTAATACGTATTTTATGAGCATCTACAGTTGAATGTCCAGCTTATAACAACAAATATCAAGAAGGCAAAAGCTTATGATGGTAAATCAGAATTACCCACCCTTGCCCACCCACCCCCCCCCCCCCCCCCCCCCCCCCCGGTCCCACTTCAGTATATGATCACATTCTTAAACCACACTGCACCTTACAAAGCTACAGCAACATGAGTATATTCTTCGATTATTTTTCATGCTTTCCTTATGGAGAGCTATACAAACACAATTTTGAGAAGGATCCAAGTAGACTTCCATACTTTGGATGCCACACTGAGAAAATAAAATGTGTCTTCAGGAATAGCAAATCAAAATTGAAAACATAGAATTTTTTTTTTAAAAAAAAAAAATCAAGGCTATCTGTCCCGTCATATTCGACTGTTTGGCACAGCCTCTATAGGAAAAGGACAGAAATTTGAAGATCTGGTTCCTGATCAATGCAAACTACAGCTTAGAGGGGAAATAAGAGATTTGAGAATCCAAAAATCAGATTTATACAAGACAGCTCCAATCCACCATTTAAATCCTTCTGCACCAGGGAAAACAATGAAGAAGATGAGGTATGAAGGGGAGCTGCAGGGGTGGATGGGGGATTAGAAGTGAAAACAGAGTGGCCAAACCTGGCCTCTTCATTTCCTTTACTTTCAACGAGTCAACAAAATATCACCTTATTACACCAAGGTTAAGTGGCAAATTTTCATTGGCTGAACATGTCTTGGTATTTCATTTCTACCGCCAAGAAAATTCCAATTATCTTTTTAACCTATTAAATCTGCCTTGTACCCAAGCTGCAAGAATTTGCTACATTTTGAGCTGAATAAGACTTTCTACCTTTATAACTAACAAGGGGTAGTCCTACTAGATCAAGAAGATGAGTCCTCTTGTGACATTACATTAAAGGAAATAGAAAAATGGCAAAATCTGCAATCAAATCAACTATCCCTACTTTACAAGAAAGAAAGGTAGCAAATTTACATGGATCTGGCTAGTTGGGTTCTCCTCCAGAAATCTTGAAACATAAAAACAGAATTTTAATGCATCAGATTTTACAAAATGATGTTGATGTAAAAGCAAATAATAGGCCTCCAACTATGATTTTAAAGCCCTTCTTTAATATCCAAGCAAAGACTCTTCTCCAAGATTAAAGGGCCAAAAGCAAAATGGACCAAAACCCAGTGGTCATACCCTCATCCATATGGAGCTTTGGGGTTCAAATCCTTGAGTTATGGCTTCCCAAATGCTCTATCTGAGTAATTCTAATTGGTGGTGCTTGCACAATTTATTCTGGAAATGAAAAAGTAGGGTAAAGGATCAACCTCTTGGTTGCACCAGGGATAATCTCTAACCAAATAATTTACCCATAATGCTACTAAAAGAGATGAATTTATACACCAGATGACCCAAGCCTAGGAAAAAGATTTACATTGCTCACGAGGTTTCGAGACAAATATTGAACTATCATACTGTCTGATGCATGGAAGCTATATATAACCAATACTTGGAAATGACTATTTACAATGCAAAGTTGGGACTTCAATGTAAAACCCATTGCATGAAACACCTTGCTTCTCATGTTCTCAGCACTGCAAGAAAAAGCTTTCAAGGCCATCTAAACCATGCATCATTTTTAAATTTCAACATATATGTGAGCCCAACTAATATAATGAACATTTAGTATATAGTTATCAGGAGTGAGAACACAAAGGTCGCAATAAAATGTAAAATATCACATAATTAGACCTTCCATGGTGACCCCTCTGTAAAACAATTTCTATTTGTTAAAATAAATACTCATGCACAATTTCCAAATATTGTATAGAAGACATAACCACCTTGAAATTCATTGAAGTTCATTTTAGTCTAATCTCCATATGTTCCCTATACTAAATATAATATCTTTGCTTGACAAAATAATAACAAGATGAGTTTTTTCAAGAAATCCAAGAACATAATAAAGAGGTGCTTAAACAAAAGCTCAATCATCAGAAATTAGAAAATTGCAGAGTTCCCTAAAACCTAAGTTTAGCAAATCATCTAAGGTTTTGTTTGGTTGTGATATGTCGAATTATAGAATAATTTGACAATTCCTGATGATCATTTATCTAGGAAAATAATTGCAGAAGAAAATAGATTTTACCATGTTTGGTTAGTGAAAAAATTACTCAAGAAAATAACGTCAAAAAAAGATTACTATATTTCATTGAAGGTAATCTTGTATCGAAATATTACTAAATTTCCAACAATGCCCTTAAATAAATACTGCAAATAAAAACAATTTTTTCTCGGTCCATTTATTGGCCATTTATGGCCCACTTACATAAACACTAACAATATTGGCTATTTCAAATATTGAAATATATTTGCATGAGTTGATAAATATGTTAAAATTAACTATACATATATTAGAAAATATATTTCTTATTATAAATAAATTTTACTATATTTTGGCATATAAATAAATATCTTAATTATCATAAATCCTATGTTAAATTTATCAATAATTAATAAATATTTGTTAATTATTTATTAATAAATATAATAATATATTAAGTATATTATGATTTATAAATATGATTAATCACTATATATATATATATATATATATATATATAATATTAATATAACTAATATTAATTATATTCATGTAAGAAATATAATATTAATATAATATATGTGAAGGTCATTTCCATCAAGAAATGATATTTTCAAATTATTGCCACTCGTAATCCATCATGAGAAAACAAATATGACCCTCATATGGTATTTATTTTACCTTCTCTCAAAAAAATAGATATGAGACCCACTATTTATTTTACCGTCTCTCTCATCCACTTTCCATACCAAACATGATAATCTGACATGAAATTTATTTTTCAGACTAGATTACCCCTACCCAAACTTAACAGGCCCCTAAAGTGCATGGCTCGATGATAAACTCAACTTAGAGCTCGTCCAAATAAGCATCATCAGAAAAGTGTGGTCACAATGGTCATAATTCAAACATAAAAGGAGGTAGTGAACGTTCTTAAAACCTGTAATTTAATCAACAATCAACATTGGATGATCATAAGGGACCATCTACCATTAACTCAAACTAATAAAACCTTAAGCCTATAATTTATCCTCATATTTTGCATCATAAAAACTCCCAAGGAAGGTTATCGAGGTTAAAAGAACCATCAAGCAATGTCAAAAAGCAGAAGTTTTAGAACAAGAGATAGAATTCTCACCAATAGTGGGGATAGTGGTGACGATCTCTCCAAGCTTAAGCTTGTAGAGAATGGTGGTCTTACCAGCGGCATCAAGCCCCACCATCAAGATCCTCATCTCCTTCTTCGCAAAGAGGCGGCTGAAGAGCTTCGTGAAGGTAAGCCCCATCTTTCTTTCTCAGCTGTTAAACACATGACGGTATTACATGATTAAATGTCAACCATCAAAGTGAATTAAAATCGGAGGTGTAAAAAATTAGATCTAAGTTGCACGGATCTAAAACTCAACAACAGGAACCAACGATCTGCCACATAAATCGAGTATTACGAATCACAGATCTGCGAAAATGTTAGGTAAAAGCAAGATCTGAAACGGAAAGGAAGAGGCAATTTGGAGAAAAAAGCATAGAACCAACGAGATCCACACAACAAAATATTTAAGCGTCGAAAGAAAATAGACGTAAAATATCGCGCTCGATCCAATGCCTTCGCCTTAGAAAAGAATAACAGATCCAAGAACAACAAGAAGGAGAATCAAATCATCCATGTAAACGATCTAACATCTTCGCCTTCAACAACGAGAAAGATCTATAAAAAACTCAAGGATCCAATATCAACAATCAAAGATCTAAAAAAAAAAAAAATCGAGGTAAATCCAAGATCCGGAGTGAAGTGAAGCGATTCAAACAGCTGACACAAGGTAATGGATCGAGCAACGATCTTTGAGCTAGAAATCGAGATAGAGAGGAGGAAACATCGGCATTACCAGAAGATCGATCTCCGGAAGCTTTGGATGGGGGCCGAGGAGAACGGGAGTCTCCTCTTCTTCTTCTACTCGTGAGAAAGACGGAGAGGAAGACCAATTGGGGGAATTGGAAAGTGGGGCGACGCGGTTATATAGGAGGGACTGAGAGGACGGGAGGGGAAAGGACCCTTCCCCGTCGTTGATGTCGCCGCGCGCACGTGCGAGACAGTCAATGTCACGTGACTGTCAGAAATGTGGACGCGGTCATTTATTGGTGGACCCAAGGCGGATGGTTGGAGAGAAGCTTCCTGCGAGAGCAATTGCTTTCGTTGATCTGACAGCTGCTGTATATATAAAGTACAGACATATCAATGGGGCTCTTCTATTATGTTTTACAAAAATTTATTTCTAAATTTTAATATACTTCAAAACCGATCCAACTAATATTTTCGATCCAACTAATATGACGTAACCGATCAACTAAAGTCGGATATGAATTAAACTATAAAATCTTTATTTCGACCAACCGATATCCACGACATGGTCGCTCGAGAAAACATACAGGATGCCTAAACCTTCCATCATTTGGTGCAATGGCCTGAATATGCATTTCATCATATATTCATGGTATGAAAGTTATCCTAACAAACTTTTTTACGCGTTCCAAGATTCCAATCACAATAAAATCTAGCCCTCGTCTTTATAAACCACTTCCCAAGAATCTTCTAAATAAGTCTTTAAGTCTAATTCAAGTTTCAAATCAAGTCCACACTGAGTGCAGGATAAAATGTAGCAAGGACTTTAGCTCTTTTTCTCTCCCCCCTTTTTTCCGCAAATACACCAACACAAACTTTGGACCTCTCTTTCTCTGCCTTACACTCAACCTCCACTATCATCCATATCTAACTTAGATATTAGATGGTCTCTCACTAGAAAACTCTCATAAAGTAGAATTCCTCTACTTGGATCCTTGGATCGTCTCCTCCAACTCTCTAGCTCACTATCTAACTCATCGATTTGAGTCAGCAGCAACGATTCGTGCTAGAGGAAGGATCCTAACCTCATCACAAGATGTTCTATTCAAACCACCACATGATCTAGTAAGACACAAGTGGTACCTTCTATTGCTCATCCCATCATGCCAGCAAAGTCCTATGGCTTTGTCCAAGGCCCTTGGAGATCTCTACTTCCTCCAGAGGTATAGATTGCTCTGATAGTCATAATTGAGCAGTTCTATTGGTGCGAAAATCAATGAGGATGCTGGAGATAGCTGGAATGAAGAAGGCAAGACTGCCGACGGAATCTATAAAATAAAGTCTAAAGTGGAGGTGGATAGCTTAGACAGGATCCTCCGATGCTCAAGTTAATTTTTTGGTCAATTGGAATGAAGTGCACCAGATATAAAAAAGCAGAATGACGGAAAGAAAAAAAAAGTCTGGAAAAAATATATCTGTAGGATCTCTTTTATAGACGGAGCATGTAACAAACTAATGGTGATAGTCGTAACCATCTGGTATTAGACCGTTCAGACTATATGGAGTTTGTTACGGAGGATGAGTTGTCATTTATTGTGACTTGTAGATGATGTAGATTCTCTTATTGAAGTTTGGATGTAGATTGGAGACTTTGGTGTCCGTAGTGAACTTAGGATCAACTGGGGCTGTTAGGAGCAACATCTAATTGCTTCAAAAAGTTCAAAAGCTTCCTAAGTTGCACACAAGTGGATGCCTCCTAAGCCGAGATCTGAGGCTTCTGCACTCCCTCCCTTATGTAGCGATCGCTGTGTGTTAGTGACTTGATGAGGTTTTCTTGAATTGTTCCCGCCGACATGTGTGACTGAGATTAAGTAGGTCCGTGATTGGAGCATAATTGGAGAAGTTTGTTCGGAAGAAATGCAACTAGAGGAGTTCATCAGGAGTGTGATTGGAGGAGTTTGAAAGGCAAGGTTAGTATAACGGTAGTTCTTCTTTACCATTCAAGATCATATCACTGGGCTTCTATGTGCGTTGGAGAGGTTCTACAGTATGAACTTTTTGTTAAAAAAATCGGTAAATTCCAATAGAAAAGAGGTCGATGGTCAAGAACTTTGGCCAAGGACTTCGACGGGGGTCATTTTACCCCCAACACTTGTCTCCCTACTCCCGAATTTGAATTTTGAATGAAGAAAGTAAGGAGAAGTTGCCGCAATCAAAATTCTTTGGCAGCTTCTTGCTCTAGGAGAATGAAACTTTTTGTCTTTCTTTAAAATTAGCGCTGAGATTTTTTATGTCGAATGACCTGAAGAGGCAATTCTTCTTGAAAACTCATTTGGCACAGTGCTCTAGGTATGGCGCAGTTAGTGTTTTGTCAGGCAGCAGGCGTAAGTGGGACACGCGGCGGGTCTATTGCCTAGCAAGACAACCCAAGAAAGGGGGGGTGAATTAAATTTTTTAAAATTTAAATAAGTAGTGTGGTATTTTCAAAAACTAGTGAAGTGATAGTGTCATGTACGAAGGGATCTCAGAGCAAATCCTAATAATGTGCGGCTCGGTCAGCTCTTCATAGGGTAGAAGAGAACCAATCAGCTTCCCTAGCATGGGAATCTAATCTGTATGACTTAGACCATGCTCAACAATAATAAAACATAGTGGAATGCGACACCAAGAAATACCATGAAAAAGAAGAAGAAATAAGGAGAAGAGAACTTTTATTAAATAACCACTCACTGGTTTACAATAGAAGCTCTCCCAGTCTCTCGATCTCTCACAGATACAAAAGGATCCTTAAATGATCTCTTTCTTTCTTTCTTTGATCTCCAACCCCATCCTTGAGTATCTTTTTATATAGGAACAACCCCAAGTTATAAGTCCCTCACGAACTCAACTCTTTAAGTACAAGATAAGGATAAACTTAGAATCCCCATTCCCATAGGACTCTATGCAGTCAGATAAAACTATCAAGTTCGTGACTCAAACAAACTCGGATTGTAATGAAACTTGATTTGTTGGATTCGAAATGAAAAATTCTTTAAGATAATGCCTTACCACTTTGAACTGACTTCTATAAAGTTTCTAGAATATCGCACAAAATCGCATGGATAAATTGCATTCTATTATCCCTCATTGCACTAGCTTCTTTGCTGATCAACATACATCTCGAGATATGTGCCCCTGGTCCCATTCTCTTAAGTACTTGTAGATCTTGTACATATTTTTTCAGATAATTCTAGGGCTCAGATTTGATCTCCAAGTTATCCAAATCTCAAGAGAGTATAGTTAAAACTCGAATCCATCCAGCGACCCGATCTAGTTTGCACCTTGACTCGTGTCTGGTCCAACTCTGATTCGAGGAGCCATGACACCCTCCCCCACCTAAGATGAAGTCGCCCCCAACGAGGCTAGGCGGTACTTATTGATGATGTCTTCAAACTATCATAGTTTATCACCATACTTTCAACTCGCTTCTAAGTCTGCTAGTCCTCTCCATCGGACTAAGTACTGTATCCAACTGCCCTTCTTCCTATCCGCCTTGATTTCAGAAATCTTCTTAGTGTAATGAACTCGTATGGCCACTGGAGCTCTCTTACTTTGAGCCTGAGAAGGGTTGGTTGTGTCCTTTTTGAATGGCTTCAACAGACACACGTGGAACATCGGATGCACTTTCAGCTTGGAAGGCAGCGATAACTAGTATGCTGTCTCTTTAATTCGATGGGTGATGATGAAGGGGCCTTCATACCTCCCCACGAGTGCTTTGTGGTAGCCTGACTTCAATCTCATGTGATGGTAGAGTTTCATCAATACCCAATTACCAATCTAAAACTCAGCTGCACGTCGCTTTATGTCAGCCCACTTCTTCATCCATTTGGTCGCCTTCAACAAGAAGACCTGAACCAAATCTGTATCCTCCTTCAGATTTCTCACAAACCTGTAGGTGGTTGGGCTACGTCCCACGTAGTCCGCTGTGATACTTTCTGGAGTGTCTGATTGCTGTCCTGTTATCAGCTCAAATGGTGATTTACCAATCGACTCCGATCACTGCAAGTTGTAATTGAATTGGGCTTGGTCCAAGAGTCGAACTCAATCCCGCTGGTTGGCATTCACATACTACCTCAAATATATCTCCAGTAATGCATTTGTTCATTTTATTTGGCCATCAATTTAAGGGTGAAAAGCCATGGATATCTTCAGCTCCATTTTGAGTATCCGAAATAACTTGGTCCAGAATCTTCCCATGAAGCGAGCATCGTGATCAGAAATAATACTCCATGGTATCCTCCAATATTTCACCACATATATGAAGAACAACTATGCCACGTCCTCCGCATGGTAAGTAGTAGGTGCTAGAATGAAGACTCCATACTTCGAGAAGCGATCTACCACTACCATGATGGAGCTATACCCTTCCACTGGAGGTAACCCGATGATGAAGTCCATGGAGACGCTCTCCCATGGACGCTCTGGTGTAAGCAATGGCTCCAACAATCCTACAGGCCACTGATGTTCAACTTTATCTTGTTGACATACTAGACAAGTGCGAACATACCCCTCGATGTCATCTCGCATATTTGGCCAATAGTAGCTATGCTCTATGAGAGCTTGGGTCTGATGCACCTCCTGATGTCCTGCCCACATAGAATCATGATGCTCTCGCAGCACCTTGTGCCTCAGCCCTCCGCCTGAAGCACATAGACATGCCATCCTCGTGTCAAAATCAACCCACCTTCGATCCAAAAATGGTGCACCTTGCCATCCTTGATGAGTCCACCCATGGATGTGGCCCATGGATCCTTCTCCATCTCGATCTTGACCCTCTCCATTAAGTCACTTGCTGGTCTGGAAGTGGAAGAAATCACAGCCAACTGCGCCTTTCTACTTAAGGCGTTAAGAACCAAATTGGTTCGGCCTGGCTTATATTCGATGTGGAAATCGAATTCAGTGAAAAATTACTGCCATCTCACTTGCTTTGGGGTAAGCTTTGGCTGGGTTTGGAAGTAACTTATGGCCACGTTATCTATGCACATCACAAACTTAGATCTGAGGAGGTAATGGCGTCAGGTTCTAAGGTAATGCACAACTACTGTCATCTCCTTCTCATGAACCGTATACCTGCGCTCGGTGTCGTTCAACTTCCGACTCTCGTAGGCCACTGGGTGTCTTTCCTGCATGAGCACCCCTCCAATGGCAAAATCTGATGCGTCGGTATGAACTTCGAAAGAAACCAAGAAGTCCGATAGCGTGAGGACCGGCTCCTCTGTAACCGCCTGCTTGAGACGATCGAACGCCTCCTGACATTGATCCGACCACCGCCATGGTCAACCCTTCTTCAATTAATCCATCAATGGGGTGCATAACTTCGAATATCCAGTGATGAACCTCCTATAATAATTTGCTAAACAAGAAAAGAGCGTAAATGTGTAACACATGTAGGTACCTCCCACTCAACTATGACTGAAATCATGGAGGGATCCATCATGAGCTTTCCATCCCTAATGATGTGTCCGAGGAACGGCACCCTCCATTGCACAAACACGCACTTCTCCTTCTTCATAAAGAGCTAGTGTTGCCGTAGGATGCAGAAGACTTGCCTCAAGTGTGCCACATGCTCGTTCAACATTCGGCTGTAGATAATAATATCATCCAAATATACTATCATGAATTTATCGATAAAGTCATGGAGTACATATTGCATCAAAGCACAGAAGGTTGCTAGAGCATTGGTAAGGCCGAAAGGCATGACAAGATACTCGAAGCTCCTATACCTTGTCACACATGCAGTCTTCTCGATGTCCTCCTCCACCATGCGAACTTGATAGTACCCGCTGCAAAGATCCAACTTGGAAAACCACCGTGCCTTACCAAGTTGATCGGACAAATCATCAATCCATGGAATGGGGTACTTGTTCTTCACCGTGAGTTTGTTGAGGGCCCTATAGTCGATGCAGAGTTTTAACGAACCATCATGCTTCTTCTGAAAAAGTATCGGTCCTCCATATGGACTCTTCGAAGGTCGGATGAACCCACTGTCCACCAATCCATTAGTTGTCTCCTCAGCTCCTGGAGTTCAGATGGGGCCATCCTATATGGTGTTTGAGCTGGTGGACGTGCTCCCTGCACCAAATCAATCCGATGATTGATTTCTCTTCTTGGCAGCAATCGTTTGGGTAATTTGGGGGGCATTACATCCCCGAATTCAGTGAGAACACCCTCGATGGGTGCTAGGATTTCTTCTCCTTCCAGCAGGTCTTTCTCTTGAATAGACGTAATGTATGTTGGAAGTCCCCTTCTCAGCCCCTTTGCAAGCTACATTGCCGACAGGACTCACTGCGAAGTCCCTCTAACTCGCTTTTCTTGAACCATGCAAGGTCTGCTCGAATTCAGAACCACCACCACATCTGAATCCACCTTTACCATGGCATGTGGCTGGGTTAGCAAAGACATACCGATGACCACCTTATAATCATCGATAGGGGTGACCACCACTGTCATCCGTCCGATCCATGTACCAAATTAGATCTCAACATCCTTAGCTATTTCGCTCGTAGTTACCTCTACAGAGTTGACCACCTTGAATGTATGCTCATCACGTTCAATCTTCAGGTTGAGCTTCTTCACTATTGCTAAGTCCACGAAGAAGTCAGTGGCACCCATATCAATGAGTGCCTGGAAGGTGTGACCATTGATATTGATAGGTGCATAGAATAGGCTTTGTGGCCTTCAGGACATTGAGATTGAGTAAACCCATCTTTTGGTCGATCTCTTATTGCTCTTCCACCGTCATAGATGCGATCTTGCCCCTCAATGGACAATCCTTCACCTTATGTGGTCCATTGCAAATGTAGCATGAGATAGTACTGGTACCTTACACCACCCCTTTGCCCTTCACTTGGGAAGCTCCTCCACTTGAGGAGCCCAGATTCAAGCCTTTTCCATCTCTCTTGTGCCCTGATTTTGCTCCCCCACCTTTGCCCTATTTAGATGCCTGGGCTTTGAGAGTTATGGGTTGAGTCTTGAACTTGATGAGAGCCTCCGCTTGAGCTATCAGACAGTTCTTTGATCTGAGATGCATCGATAGTTCACGTTGAGGGTATTATAGTTTGACTACACCATAACTCGATCTCCTAGCCATACGAAATTTTGAGGTGTATGTTGGCTATAGCATGTTCATTGTAGGAACTGGATTGTATCAAGATGAAATCTATCTACCTCGATGGTAGAGGAGCAGCCCTATGATGATCATGAGAATCAAGTCTAGAAGTCCATGACCATGGCAGAGTGAAATAATAGAAAGAATTTCTATTTAGGTTTTCACATTGGACTTGAAATCAAATGGTTACATCATATGACAGAGACTAGGGTTTGATGAGCCACCTTAACCCTAATCTGATCGGGGCTCAAGATAGAAGAACTTAATCACATAGATAGCTGCACCAAGAGGTTTGCATTCAGCTCTGATGGGTTGCCACCATATACTGCTAGGTATCACTGGTGGATTTTGGGAGCAATTAGAATGATTTAGATGATCGATCATTCTAGCTGTTCGAATTAGAAGAGTTCTGATCCATCGAAAGAAGTTTCGATGATGTCGATGATAGAGATCATGATATATCCCATTATCATATAGAACCGAATCTAACTGGATTACACAAACAAGAATTTGAATCTGGTGATCATCAATTAAACTGATCCAGTTCAATTGATCTAAATGAGATTCAATTAGGTTCAAGAAAATCGTGCTAGCACTCGATTGAACCTAACGTTCTTCTTTTACTATCATATATAGTTGTCCTTACTGAGCCAAAGAAGTTTATGCTCATTCAGAGGCCTTCACCTAGTCTGATTGGAGCCTATCCAAGTCAAAAAAGGGTTATCTTATTTTGTAAGATAATACTTGCCATTTTTGGTCACCTGTCATTTCTCGTCCTTTGACTTTGGTCAAAAGTTGACCTTTGACTGGTTAAATGTTGACCATTGATACTTTGACTTCTGTTCACGTGTCACACACCTATTGGAGAGTTGGTGGGGGCCTATCCCCTTGCCAGAACCTGGCAAGAAGGAGGGCGCACGCCACCCTTGGCATGTGCCCAAGCAGGAGGTGCCCAGGAGTCCCTGTTGGACAGGGACTCCATCTTTTTTTTGGATTTCGATTAAACTTCTCTTAAGAACCAAGTTTGACTGATCTTAGGCATCATCTAAGGAGGAATCCAAGGGACTCTATTCCCACCAATCAGATTTAGATCTGATTTCACAAAGAATTGTGATGATTGGAAAGAAGAGGAGTTGGATCACGCATAGTCTATAAATAAGACCCTACGCCCAACTCAAGAAGCATCTGAGAATTCTCCATGCCCCAAGGCTAGTTCTCTCCTCCTCCTCCATGCTAAGCCCATCTTCTCCCTCTCCTCTCCATGTCCAAAGTGGTTTGGGATCCAAATTGATGCAATCCAGTTGAGAGAAAGGTGATAGAAAGCTAGAAGGCTACGCTGCTGCAAAGGACAACTGCTGATCTTCGAAATATATTTTGAAGATCCTTCAGATCAGATCTAGATCTAAATTTTGAAGACATGATAGAGAAGAAGAGGATCTTCAGATCTAGCCTGAGTAGATATCGGTAGAGACTAGGCACTTGTGTGGCTAGATCCAGAACCTTTCACTGCTTACAGGATCATCAACGGGTAATAGGATTACCCTACATCAAGATAAATTAAATTAAATTTAATTTATTTAGATTTTATTTTTATTATTAGAATAATAAGAATCAGATTTGAAATATTTTAGATCTAATTAGGATAAAAAAAAAAAAAATTTGAAATATATGTCTTGATCTGATCAGATCTGAACAAACCTGATCTGAAAAATCAGAATTTTCCTTCACATATGGGAACTCTAGGGTATATAAACTAGGATATTGTAACTTTTACAATAATGCTGGAATACAATTGAGCTTTTTTTCCTAACTCTCTTCTCTCTAGTTCCAACACCAAAAATTCTAGCTTAGATTTTCTTCAGTTTGCTGGATTAACACCCAGGTTCACACAAGAGATCGGATCTACAGCCGTGGCTTCGAGCAACCATAGGAACAACAATTAATATCAGAGCTAGGTTGAGCGTGAAGAAGAAAGAAGATTGATTTTTAGCAGAGATCAGCAGCGAGATTTAGATCAGAAGGCTTTCTCCAGGCTTCGTAAGGAAGGAAGAGATCATAGGACTGCTATCTATCATTCCTAGTCAAGGTATTTCTCAGATCTACCTATTTGCTATTATTTGATTTAGATTGATCATGAAGAATAGCGGGTTGAAGGTAGGATTGGAGAAGTTTGATGAAAAGAAAAGTTTCATGATATGGATGGTAAGGGTGGAGGATCTACTAGTTTAGATGAAGCTGGATTCGGCCTTCGAGAATAGGTTAGAGAAGATGACAAATAAGGAGTGGATGTCCTTGGAGAAAAGGGCATGTGCCATGATTAGGGCTTGTTTGGCGGATGAGATTTTGTATGGTATATTGGAAGAGAGAACACTCAAGGAATTATGGTCGAGGTTACAGTAGTTGTACATAGAAAAGAACATATGCAACAAGTTGATGCTGAAGTAGCAATTGTACAGCCTTCGAATGCAGGAGGGCGAGGATGTTGTGGGACATATTCAGCGGTTCGATCGAATGAGCATGAACTTGCTCAATATAGGAATGGATTTAGAAGAGAAGGATAAGAGTCTATTGTTGCTGTGTTCACTACCCGAGAGCTTCGATCTGTTGGTGACAACTTTGCTGCATGGTAAGAAGACACTGGTGTACGAGAAGATCGTATCAGTGCTCAGGTCCAACGAGCAGCGAGACTGGATGACAAAGAAGAAGATCTTTCAGGAGAGTCTTATGGTTTCAGAGAAGCACAGGAAAGAGAAGAAGAAGGATGAACAGAGGGGCAGTAAGAGATCTAAGAGATGCTTCAAGTGCGGAGAAGTAGGGCACTTTAAGCGGAAGTGTTCACTTTGAAAGAAGTGCAAGAGAGGAGAAAGCTTGGATTCTATCAGTACAGTCACTGAAAGTGAAGATTTTGATGAAATCTTGGTCATCTTGGAGGAGAATGTAGGGTGCAGTGTATCTAAAAGAATTTTGGATAGATCTACGGAGTGCAGAGGATGCAAAGAGGCAGCGACGGTATTCGAGGTATAGCGGCAGGTCCGATAGTGCAGCATTGGATGGTTGACCTTGGAGAACTCGGAGATAGAGTTGGCTTCTACGGCATCAGAGAGACTTTAGCTCCAGATGGAGCACCGAGCAGAGGTGGCTTCATGGGTGGAGGAAGCTGTGACATGGGTTCAGAGTAAAGGAGTGCAAAGGAAGGACCTATATCCCAACACCAATATCGAGGCTGTACAGATCCAGGTGGAGAGGATTGTGCAGGGAGACAGGCATGACTCTGAGGGGAAAGTGTTAGATGGTGCATCATGATATGCGGTGAGTATCGGTAAAGGAACGTTGCATGATCTCCAAAAAAGTTCAGAACAAGTGATGCAGCTGCCAAGCAAAAGAATACCTACAACTCCAAAGATGGTGCAGAAGAACAAGCCAAGACTTCAGCGATGGAGGCAGTCATCCCGAAGGCCTCAAAGAGAGCTCAGTAGTTAAAGAAGAATGACAGTGGCAAGATGAGCATGAGGGGCTATCAGGATATACAGGAACAGCGGGATCGTATAGGAGGATGTTGCTAGGTGTGCCAAGGCTTGGGTGCACCAAGGTGGAGATTGTAGATGGTGTGGTGCTCCCAAGCCTTGGGAGGCCACGGGCAGAGCCAGGATGAGGGCTCTGAAGAGGCTAGGATAGGTGTGATCCTAAGGCTAGGATAGGAGTTGTCCTAGGATGGAGGTGGTATGTAGCTCTTCACGGGCTTGAGGTTCAGGTATTGAGGGTCTTAAAGGGTTTTGTTGGTGTTTCGGAGATCTGAAACATAAGATGGAGCAAGAGACCAAAGTCGGAGCTTGAAGGCTGCAGAAAAAGAATTTTCTACAGATTAGTCGATTCAGTCTAAAACTGGATCGACTAAGTCTCAGAGCATAGGCAAAATAGAGAGCTGCGTGTTCGGAACTACTGGCATGGCATAGGACTGGGCCAGCTCAGTTTCACACTAAGCCGACCTAGTAGAACTTAGCTGGCTCGATGCTGAGACTGAGCCAGCTCAGTGCGCGGGCAGAGTTACACGAGGGTCTGTTTTGGGCTATGGTCTGGGTTGATCCTAGGGGTCTTAAGGGCTAGTTTAAGAAGTTTTAGAGGGGCTAATTCATGTATGAGTTGGGTTAGTCTAGGGGAGCTTTTGAGCTGGGGTTTATAAGGATTCATGTGGAAACTCTAGGGTATATAAACCAAACTATTATAATTTTTACAATAAGGTTGGAATATAATTGAGCTTTTCTCCCTAACTCTCTTCTATCTTCTCTTTGGTTCCGACACGAAAACCCTAGTTTCTCTCATCTTTCTTAGATTTTCTTCAATTTACTGGATTAACACCTAGGTTCACACAAGAGATCGAATGTATGGCTATGGCTCCGAGCAGCCGCAGAAATAACAATTAGTATCAGAGCCAGGTTGAGCATGGAGGAGGAAGAAGATCGATTTTCAACAGAGATCAACAGTGAGATTCGGATCAAAAGGCTTTCTTTAGGCTTCGTGAGGAAGGGAGAGATCATAGAGCTGCTGTCTACCATCCCTAGTCAAGATATTTCTCAGATCTACCTATTTGCTGTTATTTGATTTGGATTGATCATGGAGAACAGTGGGTTGAAGGTAGGATTGAAGAAGTTTGATGGAAAGAGAAGTTTCACGATGTGGATGATAACGATGGAGGATCTGCTGGTTTAGATGAGGTTGAATTCAGCTTTGGAAGATAGGCTAGGGAAGATGACAAACAAGAAGTAGAAGTTCTTGAAGAAAAAGGCATGTGCCACGATTAGGATTTGTTTGGCGGATGAGGTTTTGTATGGTGTGTTGGAAGAGAGAACACCCAAGGGATTATGGTCGAGGTTACAGCAGTTGTACATGGGGAAGAACATGTGCAATAAGTTGATGTTGAAGAAGAAACTATACAGCTTTCGGATGCAGGAGGGCGAGGATGTTGTGGGGCATATTCAGTGGTTATTGCTCAATATAGAGATGGATTTAGAAGAGAAGGACAAGAGTCTATTGTTGCTGTGTTCGCTATCCAGGAGCTTCGATCCGTTGGTGACAACTTTGCTATATGGTAAGGAGACATTGGTGTACGAGGAGATCGTATCAGTGCTCAGATCCAACGAGCAGTGAAAATGGATGACAAAGAGGGAGGTCTTCCAGGAGAGTTTTATGGTTTGAGAGAAGCACAGGAAAGGAAAGAAGAAGGGCAAACAGAGGGGCAGCAAGGGATCCAAGAGATACTTCAAGTGCGGAGAAGCAGGGCACTTTAAGCGGAAGTGTCTGCTTTGGAAGAAGTGCAAGGAAGGAGAATGTTTGGATTCCATCAGTATAGTTACTAAAAGCGAAGATTCAGATGAAATCTTGGTGGTCTCGGAGGAGCCCATAAGGTATGGTGTATCTGAGAGGATTTCGGATAAGTCTGCAGAGTGCAGAGGGTCTGAAGGGGCAGTGATGGTGTTCGAGGTACATCGGCCGATCCAGTAGTGCAGCGTTGGATGGTTGGCCTCGAGGGAGTCGGAGATAGAGTCGACTTCTACGGCATCAGGGGGACTTCAGCTCTAGGTGGAGCACCGGGCAGAGGTTGCTTCATGGATGGAGGAAGCTGTGACACGGGTTCAGAGTAAAGGGGTGTAGAGGGAGGACCTATAACCCAGCACCAGTGTCGGAGCTGTACAGATCCAGGTGGAGAGGATTGTGCAGGAAGACAGGCATGGCTCTGAGGGGATAGTGTCAGGTGGAGCATCAGGATATGCGACGAGTGCCGGTAAAGGAATGTTGCATGATCTCCAAAAAAGTTCAGAATAAGTGATGCAGCTGTCAAGCAGAAGAATACCTACAACTCCAAAGGTGGTGCAGAGGAACAAGCCAAGACTTCAGTGGTGGAGGTGGTCATCCTGAAGGCCTCAAAGGGAGCTCAGCAGCTGAAGAAGAATGGTCATGGCAAGATGAGCATAAGGGGTTATCAGGACATGCAGAGATAGCGGGATCATGCAGGAGGATGTTGCTAGGTGTGCCAAGGCTTGGACGCACCAAGGTGGAGATTATAGGTGGTGTGGTGCTCCCAAGCCTTGGGAGGCCAGGGGCGGAGCTAGGGTGAGGGCTCCGGAGAGGCTAGGATAGGTGTGGTCCTAGGGCTAGGATAGGAGTTGTCATAGGGTGGAGGCGGCATGTAGCTCTTCACGGGCTTGAGGTTCAGGTATTAAGGGCCTCAAGGGGCTTGGTTGGTGCTTCAAAGACCTGGGACACAAGGTGGAGCAAGGAACCAAAGTCAGAGCTTGAAGGCTGTAGAAAAAAGATTTTCTACAGGTTAGCTGACTCAGTTCAAAACTGGGTCGGCTAAGTCTCAGAGCACAGGCAAAATAGAAAGCTACGCATTCGAAACTGCTGGCACGGCATAGGACTGGGCCGGCTCAGTTTCAGACTGAGCCGACCCAGTGGAACTTAGCTGGCTCAGTGCTGAGACTGAGCCAGCTTAGTGCACAGGTAGAGTTACACGAGGATCTATTTTGGGCTAGGGTCTGGGTTGATCCTATGGGTCTTAAGGCTTGGTTCAAGAGGTCTTAAGGGGGCTAATTCATGTATGAGTTGGGTTAGCCTAGAGGAGTTTTTGAGCTGGGATTTATAAGGGTTTATGTGGAAACTCTAGGATATATAAATCAGGATATTATAACTTTTACAACAAGATTGGAATACAATTGAGCTTTTCTCTCTAACTCTCTTCTCTCTGGTTCCAAGACCAAAATCCTAGCTTCTCTCATCTTTCTTAGATCTTCTTCAGTTTGCTGGATTAACACCCAGATTCACGCAAGAGATCGGATCTATGGTTGTGATCCGAGCAGCCATAGGAACAACATTCACATCATCAGCCTGACATTGCCATGAAAGCAGTGGCACATCCCTCAAGAACATGGTCATCGTGCTCACCTTCATGGCTTCACCCCTTATGTCAGTAACCTATAGGTATTGTTCCATGGCAAAAAGGAAGTTATCTACCTCCTTTGCAGACCGTTGCCCGTAGAACTCCTGCAGCTTGGGAACATCAAGCTTGTGTAGGGGATGCGTAGCCTCACTTGTGACCTCCATTATTGAGGTAGAAGAGGACACGCTCGTGGTGATTTTTTTCTTTGAAAGGTCAACCACCTGTATTTGGAGAGCCTTCACCATGGTCTCCAACTTTTTGTTGTGCTGCAGCACTTCCTCGTAGCATTGCTCCATATCGAAGAAAATTTAATTCAGCTGAGCAACGATCTCACCTCGAAGGGTTGTGTCCTTACCCTCAAGGTCCTCCACTCATCCTTCAACCTCAGCTATTTGGGCCTCGCACTTCCATAGTCAATTGTCGGTGGAGATAATCGAAGATGTAATCCATAGCCCTTATAGGGAATCATCAACTAGATGCACTCCACCCATTGTCATGCCTCCTCCTGTGGTAGGATTGGGATCCAAGGTCAAGGATGATGAATCCCCCATTTCCACCATAGATGTTGATGTAGAGGTCATCTTCTTCATTTTCGGTATCTCTCTGATACCAACTATCATGTACGAAGGGATCTCAGAACAAATCCTAATAACGTGCGGCTCGATCAGCTCTTCACAGGGCAGAAGAGAACCAATTAGCCTCCCTAGCATAGAAACCTAGTCTTTATGACTTAGGCCATACCCAACAATAATAGAACATAGTAGAATGTGACCCCAAAAAACACCATGAAGAAGAAGAAAAAATAAGGGAAGAGAACTTTTATTAAATAACCACTCGTTGGTTTACAATAGAAGCTTTTCCGATCTCTCGATCTCTCACAGATACAAGAGGATCCTTAGATGATCTATTTCTTTTTCTCTCTGATCTCCAACCCCACCCTTGAGTGTCCTTTTATATAGGAACAACCCCAAGTTATAAGTCCCTCACGAACTCAACTCTCTAAGTATAAGATAAGGATAAACTCAGAATCCCCGTTCCCATAGGACTTTGTGCAGTCAGATAAAAATATCAAGTTCATGACTCAAACGAACTCGGATTGCAATGAAACTTGATCCATTGGATTTGAAATGAAAAATCCTTTAAGATAACATCTTACCCACTTTGAACCAACTTCTATGAAGTTTTCAAAATATCGCACAAAGTCACATGGGTAAACTACATTCTATTACGCCTCATTGCACTAGCTTCTTTGTTGACCAACATACATCTCGAGACATGTGCCCCTGGCCCCATTCTTTTGAGTACTCCTTGTAGATCTTGTACATATTTCTTCAGATAATTCTAGGGCTCAGATTTGGTCTCTAAGTTACCCAAATCTCAAGAGAGTGTAGTCAGACCTCGAACTCATCTAGCGGCCCAATCTGCTTTGCACCTTGACCCATGTCCGGTCCAGTCTCGATTCGAGGAGCCATAATAGTAGAGTATGTTTTAGTTCTATATAACTAAGTATGCAAAAATGTAGAAATGCAAATGCAATGAAGTGAAGAAAATAAAGTAATCACAAACATAAAAAAATTTATAGTAGTTCGATGCCCCTTGTACTTACGTCCACTCCCCAAGACCCACTTGAAAATTTTACTATAATCTCTCCAAGATTACAGTCGGATAGTTTTTTTAAGGCTCATTATCCAAAATCTAGTTGATTGTACACTGGCTCACCAACCACAACTAATCCATAAGCCAATCCTTGGCTTACAATCCAATTCCTAGGCTTGGATGGGCCTTTTTCTTAGCTTCAAATTCCTATTGAAGCTAAGTTACAAGAAGAAGGAAAGTTGAATAATAGAAAATAAGCAAAAAGCTCCTTTGATGAGCAAGTAGGTCGATGAAGCTTTTGGAATCTTCTTTGATGAAGGCTTTTAAGCTTATTTTCTTTTTGAAAAGAATCTCTTGATTTGATGTTTCTTGAAGTTTTGAATTGAATACTCTCTATTCAAGACTTTTTGGACACTTTCTCTAAACTTTTTGATTCCTCTCAATGATTAATTTTTCATGTCACTTCCTTCAGATGTTTTATAGCTTATTCTCCATGTTTGGTAGGCTGGAGAAGGCCATTTGACTATTAAAGAAGTGAAAATAGCCGTTTGAACTATTTCTACATAGTTTTGAGCATTCTGCAGAAACTAGCCATTGGGGCTCGAGTTGAATCTCGAGTCGACTCGAGCCTCAGCTCAAGATCTTTTACTCTGTTCATTCTTCTGCTTGAGATTTTTTATTCTACTCGATCCTTAGTTTGTGGACCTTGAGTCGACTTGAGCCTTCGCTCAAGATCGTTTCAACTATTGTCCCATAAAAAACATGTCCTCTATATTTTTCTTGTGACTTCGACTCGTGAACCTCGAGTCGACTCGAGCCTTCACTTAAGACCCTCCAAACTTCATCCTAAAAATTCTATTCTCTGTATTTTTTTTGCGACTTCAGTTTGAGAACATCGAGTCGACTCGAGTCTTGCTCAAGACTGTGCCATATGAAACATCTATGTGCCAGTTTTGTATTAGCTCGAGTTAAATAACGAGTCGACTCGAGGGCATTTTATGCTAAAAAATTATAACTTGCCCGAATGCTTTTCTCTTCAATTTTAGTTTTGAGATGTCTCTTTCAAGCCTTGCTTTAGGTGTTATTCATGCCTTAAAAGCCTTCAATATTTTCTCAATGATCCTTAAATGCATCTTTTAGAGATTTTTCATTTGATACTCTATAATTCATCATGAAACATAATCTCAACTAATTCATTAGTCAAAACAATATACTCAAATATTTTATTTATCCTCAAAATCAATCCTTGGAATTAACAATCTCTTTCTTTTTTATGATGACAAAACTTTGAGTATATGAGCAAGAGATATATAATGACATGAATACATTTGGGATAATCCCTTTACATAGTTTCATATTTAGCTCCCCCTCAATTTATGCTCATATTTTTAATATCAATTTATAGTTAAATTTTCTATTTGTACTTATTTAAGTGGTAAATTGATAGCATATCCATATGTGTGCCAAACATCAATATTAACCAATTAATGTTTTATATGAGTCAAAGCATACATTTGATACATAGAGTATGTATCATCGTACCAACTTCAAACTCATAATGCACATCATATATGCTAAAAATTTTAATATTAACCTATTCAAAGTGAATGAATGAATATATGCTCATATACATATTAAGCCAAAATGCATCAAAGCATACATTATATACACAGTAAGCCATTTTCAAGATGAGTAATTATAAATATATGCTCATATACATTAAGCCATTTTCAAGATGAGTAATTATAAATATATGCTCATATACATATTACTCCCCCATTTTGTCATCAAGCAAAAAGGTAAAATAAAGACAAACATTCTATGAGATCAACTTAAGAGATTGAAACAATGTAAGGGTAAATAATCATAAGTTTCATTGCATTTACAAAATGACGGTGTTCTATCTCAACACACCATGATACAATGAAATACTAAGTTCAAAATAAGACCTAGTTAAGCCATTACATATATAAGTATCAATTACATAGAGTCAAATACAAACATGTATTCCTAATACATAATCCTAAGAATAATAAGTAACTAGACATCAGAACCTATGAGGCTACTCATCATCAGAAAGAATCTCTAATATCTTGGATGAGGCTCATAAGATGGAAGGTATGTCTCTCCTGCTCCTGATCCTAGCAGATGGCCCGGCTATCTATGAGGGAGTAGATCTTATACGGGTATAGACCCTCAGTGGTTGTTGACTCTTACTTGTAGATACTTGAGTGGACTGACCAGGTGACATAGGTGGAGGAGCTGGAGGATGAGGCATCACTGCTCTGGCCGCTGCATCGGCTGCTACTGCTGGTATTGCACCTGGAGCAAATCTCTCGATCTTTTTTATCAGACTGCCCATAGCTCCAAGCAATGAGATGATGCCCTACTGCTGTGACTATCCTATCCCAGTAATGGCTGCCATCATCTCTGTCTCTTCAGACTCGACTCTTCCCCTGAGCTGAGCAAGCTCCTCAATAATACTAGAGTGATCATGTGTGTGCTTCCTCTGCTCTAAAATGGTGAGCCTCTGACATATAGATCTCATCTCTCCCTGCACACCCTCCATCCTCTCAGATAAACCTTGTATGTCTCTACTAACTATGGTGGAAATCATATCTGCCAGTCTCTCCATAGATACAAAGTCAGTAGGTGGTGGCTAAAAAAAATTATCTATGGGTGGAGCTCGAGGAGTCATAAGTGTACTGGGATCAGGGTCAGGTGCATCTCTGGGTGCAACAGGAGTAGAGGGCTCTCCTGCCTCCACTACCCTAAGCACTCTCCTTTCTTGACCAGAAATATTCTTAACCCATCTTCCTTCCTCTATATGATACTACATTCTAGTTAGAGCTCTCATGTCATATATATCAAAGTGAGACTGCTTCTTACTTCATTCTCTAGTGATACTTCTGCTGTCTCAAAGATCCTGATCAGGACCATGCCATAGGGCAAACACACCTTGTTCCTAAATATTGCCTCTCTCATCTGATGTATCATAATACTATGTAGATTTATCTGAGTGCCCCGAACCATCAGATACATCATGCATAGCTTTCTTTCAGATACAAAGTCATGTCTACCTAATTTGGGAATAAAAATTCCATCAATGGTGCGATGCAATACTCTCATCTCCACAGATAAAATGGATGCCAGCACATCTCCTACAATGTCATCCCTACCCATAATTAACTTCAATCCTCTTTTCTTGTCAGATAATTTATCCGGTGCAAAACCTTCTTTAGTGATTCCAAAAATTTGAGCCAAACTCTTCTTTATCACTTCAATTTGTATATCTTTGACTGTAGTTACAATTTTAAGAAATTTTCTTTTAAGATTTTCATAGAACTCTCTAACCAACTTAGGGTATATGGGGATATTCATTATACAAAAATTTCTCCACCCCATCCTATCAATCCAAGTTCTAATAGAAAAATTATAACTCTCAAAGAACTTAAGATCAATTCTCCTTCCCATAGCTATAGCTCTAGTGGCCATCCTACCGATAGGTGAAGGTGGTGGAGGGGGTGAGTTTGCTATACCTTGATCTTGTTGAGGTTCTTGTTGAACGGGTTCCTTAGAGGATTGAGAAATCTTAGTCGGTCGGGATGCCGCCATTCCATTCAGGCTTTCCTTCTTTCCCATTCTTTGGCTCCATGGGTGATACAAATCTTCCGCACTCCTCGCCTTTCTCCAATCATTGATCCAAATTCGGTCCCTAACTTCATGAATCTAAGGGAGTAGTTGGTAAGGAGGCAAGCAGACACTGTTGGATTGAGTTTGGGAGGAAGAGGAGCCCTCTGCTCGCCAAAACGAAGGATCCTTAGGGCATCGCGAATAGTCATGGATCTGTTTTAACACCTGTGGCCCCGACCCTCAAGTCTACTCATGGTTTTGAACTAATTTGCTTGAGTTGACTTGAGCAATAGTTTTGAAACTTCTAAAGTTTCATGAAAAATTTTGGCATTCAACCCATATCTAGTTATTTTCCTAGATATTGATCATTGATAATACACACACAATTTAATTCTTTTGGATTTAATTTGATTTACTTAGAATTATGGAAAATAAAATTTAATTAGGTTGATAGCAAAGTCCTAAGTCTCTTCTAATTATGCTAAATCTTTCTTCACTAAGAGATTTTGTGAATATGTCAGCTAATTGTTTATTAGTACTAATAAATTCAAGCATCACATCATTGTTTTGGACATGGTCTCTTATAAAATGATGTCTTATTTCAATGTATTTGGATCTTGAGTGTTGAATTAAATTTTTAGTCAAGTTGATTGCACTTGTATTATCACATCTTATTGGTATCTTATTAAGTATAAATCTAAAATCTTCTAATTATTGTTTGATCCATAGAATTTATGCACAACAACTTTCAGTAGCAATATATTCGACCTATGCCATAGATAGTGCTACTGAGTTTTATTTCTTACTAAACCAAGAAATTAAATTTACTCCAATGAATTGACATGTGCCACTAGTGTTTTTTCTATCAAATTTACAATCAGCAAAATCAGTATCAGAATAACCAATTAATTTAAACTGAGATGATCTATCATACCATAATCCTACATTAAGCATCCTAGATAAGTATTTAAAAATTCTTTTAATAGCAAGCAAATGTGATTCTCTAGGATCTGATTAATACCTAGCACATATGCAAATACTAAATACTATATCTGATCTACTTGCAGTAAGATAAAGGAGTGAATCGATCATACCTCTATATAATTTTGTGTCTACCTTCTTATCCTTCTCATCTTTGTCAAGTTTACATGATGTACTCATTGGTGTGCCAATTGGTCTTGAACTCTCCACCCAAACTTGTTAAGTATTTTCTTTGTGTATTTCATTTGGTTAATGAAGATTTCTTTTTCATTTTGCTTGATTTGAAATTTGAGGAAGGAGTTTAATTCTTCCATCATGCTCATCTCGAACTTATCCTGCATTAGCTTGGCAAATTCTTGACAAAGAGATTCATTAGTGGCACCAAAGATAATGTCATCTACATAGATTTGCACAACCAATAGATTGCTATCTTTTCTTTTTCAGAATAAGATTTTATCTATATTTCTCCTAGTAAATTTGTTATCTAATAAGAATTTACTTAATCTCTCATACTATGCACGTGAGGCTTATTTTAGTCCATATAAAGCTTTATGTAATTTAAACACATGATTTAAAAATATATGATTTTCAAATCCAAATGGTTATTCAACATCCACTTTCTCGACTATATAACCATTAAGAGATATACTCTTTACATCTATTTGATATAATTTAAAATTTATGAAACATGCAAATGCAAGCAATAGTCTAATTGCTTCTAATCTAGCTACTGGGGCAAAGGTTTCATCAAAATCAATGCCTTCTTTTGGATTGTATTTTTTTGCTACTAATCTAGCTTTATTTCTTATGATAGTATCATGTTTATCTAATTTATTTCTATATACCCATTTAGTTTCAATTATTGGATAGTCATTTGGTCTATCAACTACGGTCCAAATCTTATTTCTTTCAAATTGGTTTAATTCCTCTTGCATGGCATCTATCCAACATGGGTCATTTTCAGCTTCTTCTATTAACTTAGGTTTAATTTATGAAATAAAATCTAGATAATTATTTATATTTCTAAGATAAGATCATATTTTTACTCCTTATGATGGATCACCAATTATTAGATCTTTAGGATGTCCATGTGCATACTTTCATTCTTTTGGTAACTCCTTTCCTAGGTTATGAGAAGGCTCTTCATTTTTTTTTCTTCATTATTTTGAGGTATTATATTTTTTAGTATGATATTATCTATCTTATCATTTAGATCACTTACATCCTCATCCAAACCATTTTTTTTTCTAGATAATTTGTCATTATATTCATCAAAGATAACATGAATTGATTCTTCAACAATGAGAATTCTCTTATTGAAGACTCCATATGCCTTGCTTGATGAGGAATATCCCAAGAAGATATCCTCATCTGACTTAGCATCAAATTTTTTTAAGTTATCTTTTTCGTTATTTCATATAAAACACTTATAACTAAAAATATAAAAATAGTTTATGTTTAGTTTTCTATCTTTTTAAAGCTCATATGGGATTTTCTTTAAAATAGGTCTTATTAACACATGATTTAATGTGTAGCATGCAGTATTTATTGCCTCAATCCAAAAGTATCTAGGTAAATTACTTTTATACAATATAATTTGTGCCATTTCTTTTAATGTGCAATTTTTTTTTCTACTACTCTATTTTGCTATGGAGTTCTAGGTGCAAAAAAATTATGATCAATTATCTTTTCATTACAAAAGTTCTCAAAGTATTGGTTTTCGAATTTGGTGTCATGATCACTGCGTATGTATACAATCGATGCATTCTTTTCATTTAAAACTTTTTGATAAAATTTGAAAAATGCATTGAAGGCTTCATCCTTTTGTGCTAAAAATATTATCCATATGAATCTTGAAAAGTCATCCACAATTACTAAACCATACTTCTTACCTCCTAGACTAGTAGTCCTTGTAGATCCAAATAAATTTATGTGTGGCAATTCTAAAGGTCTAGAGGTTAAAATTATGCCTTTTGGTTTGAAAGAGTTCTTAGTTTGTTTTCCAAATTGACATACATTATAAATTTGATTCTTTTCAAAATTTAATTTTGGTAATCTTCTTACAAGATCCTTCTTAATTAATTTAGAAAATAAATCCATATTAGCATGACCTAATCTACGATGCTACAACTAACTAGTTTCATTGATTTTGGCATCCATTGCCATTAGACATTGATCATTTTTCATGTGTAGATCATCGAGATTCACCATGTATACATTATTGTGTTTATGTCCTATGAATATGATACCATTATCATTGGGACTAGAACAATATATAGTAATGATTCAAATATGATCTTAAATTCTTTATCACAAAATTGGCTAATACTAAGTAAATTATATTTTAACTCATCAACTAACAATACATTTTGGATAGATATAGAAGGAGTAATATGAATATTACCGACGCCAATGATGCATTCCTTTCTATTATCACCAAATGTAACCACTTCTTTTTTAGGCTCAAAAGTAACAAATTAAGATTTATCACCTATCATGTGCCTTGAACAGTCACTATCGAGATACCAAAGTCATTTCTTATCATGGGTTGTAAGACACTTCTAAACCAGAAAATCAAGTTTTTAGGTATCCAAATCATCTTAGGTCCTTTGGGGTTAGTGCTCATGGTTCGTTTTGGAATCCATATCATTTTAATCATTTTTTATTTAATTTTCTGAAATCACATGAAAAGAATTTGTGACCAATTTTACCACAACAATAACATGAGATGTTTGGGATGGAATATGATGAACCTTTGACAAATAGATTTTTGAATAGTTTTTATTTCTTATGAGGTTTAAATCCTAATCTGACCTTATTATAAATAGCTCTTTGTTCATTTAGTATTATTTTTAATTTTTTGAAACTATAAGTAAATCTTTTTATAAATGATTTGATTTTTGCTAATTCATCATTCAATTTCTGATTTTTATTAGCAAGCAAATTCAGTTTTTCAAAAATCATTTTCTTTTCATGAATAAGTTTAGAATTTAGCTTTTTCAAATCTTTATTTTTTAAAATTATTTTTCTATATTTAGTTATAAGTTCATAAAAAGCATCTTGTAATTAATCAAATATAAAATCTAAAAGATTTTCAGTATTTACCTCCGCATGATGTGCCATGAAGCAAAGATGGGCCAACTCTTGTATTTTTTCTTCGGAGCTAGAATCCTCACTATCGCTCCAAGTGGCCATCATCATCTTTTTCTTGAACCTTTTGGATGTTTTCTTGAGAAGGGGATAGTCCATCCTAAAATGGCCCGATTTCTTGCACTTGAAATAAATGGATAGTTCCTTCTCTTTCTCTTTCTTCTTTTCTTTACTTGGCTCATCCTTGAAAGTCTTCTTCTTGAATTCTTACTTCTTGTTTCTCATAAACCTCTTGAACTTTCTTGCAATCATGGTCAAGTCTTCTTATTCTTCTTCTTCATCAGATTCCTCACTTTCATCATCCTTGGAGGTAGTTATCTTAAGAGCTATGGTCTTCTTTTTCTTGGTTTTCTCTTAAATAATTTTGCCTCATGTTCAATTCATGAGTCATTAAAGATCCAAGAAGCTCTTCCAATGATAGCTTGTTGAGGTCTTTGGCTTCTTGGATGGTGGTAACTTTCACTTTCCAAGCCTTCAGAAGTGATCTAAGAATTTTTCGAACAAGCTCACTCTTAGTGTAAGATTTACCTAAGCTTTTCAAACCATTTATAATATCGATAAATCTAGTAAATATTTTAAAAATAGATTCATTTGATTTCATCTTAAATAATTCATATTTATGAATAAGCATATTTATTTTAGACTCTTTTACTTGGTTGGTACCCTCATAGGTGACCTCTAGCCTATCTCAAATTTTCTTAACCGATGCACATGTAGAGATTCTATTAAATTCATTAGGATCTAATGTACAATATAATACATTTATTGTCGTAGCATTCTATTCTATCATCTTCATGTCATGCTCATCCCAATCCTCTTCCAGTTTAGAAATTTTATTACCTTCTACCTTAATTATGAGAGTGTGTGGACCTATGATTATCACTCTCCAAAGTTGATAATCAAGTGCTTGAATATAGATGCGCATGCATGCTTTCCAATAAGTATAATTTGTTCCATTGAATAAAGATGGATGGTTGGTTGATTGCCCTTTGGCAAGAGATGCACTCATTTGGATTATCATTTGATCTTAACTCTTGATTGTTAAATCAAATGAAGTGAGTACCAAGCTCTGATACTACTTGTTGCCAGCAAAACAACCCAAGAGGGGGGGATGAATTGGATTTTTCAAAATTTAAACAAGTAGTGTGGTATTTTCAAAAACTAGTAAAGTGATGGAGTATGTTTTAGTTCTATGTAACTAAGTATGCAGAAATGCAGAAATATAAATATAATAAAATAAAAAAATAAAGCAATCATAAATATAAAAAAATTTATAGTGGTTCGGTGTCCCTTGCACCTACGTCCACTCCTTAAGATCCACTTGAGAATTTTACTATAATCTCTCCAAGACTATAGTCGGATAGTTTTTTAAGGCTCACTATCCAAAATCTAGTTGGTTTTATATCGACTCATTAACCACAACCAATCTACAAGCCAATCCTTGGCTTACAATCCAATTTCTAAACTTGGATGGGCCTTTTCCTTAGCTTCAAAATCTTATTAAAGCTAAGTTACAAGAAGGAAAGTTGAACAATAGAAAATGAACAAAAAGCTCCTTTGATGAGCAAGTAGGTCGATGAAGCTTTTAGAATCTTCTTTGATGAATGCTTTTGAGCTTTTGTGTTTATCTTCTTGCTAAAAAGAATCTCTTGATTTGATGTTTCTTGGGGTTTTGAGTTGAATGCTCTCAATTCAAGGCTTTTTGGATACTTTCTCTTAACTTTTTGATTTCTCTCAATGATTAATTTTTCATCTCACTTCCTCCAAGTGTTTTGTAGCTCATTCCCTATGTTTGGTAGGCTGGAGAAGGTCATTTGACCGTTAGAGAAGTGAAAATAGCTGTTTGAACCATTTCTGCATAGTTCTAAGCATTCTACAGAAACTAACCATTGGGGCTCGAATCGACTTGAGCCTTAGCTCGAGATCTTTTACTCTGCTCATCCCTCTGCTTAAGATTTTTTATTTTACTCGATCTTCAGCTCGTAGACCTCGAGTTGACTCGAGCTTCCACTCAAGATTGTTTCAACTTTTATCCCAAAAAAAGCATGTACCATGTATTTTTTCTGTGACTTTGACTCGTGAACCTCGAGTCGACTCGAGCCTTCGCTTGAGACCCTCCGAACTTTATCCTAAAAATTATGTTCTCTATATTTTTCTATGACTTCAACTCGAGAACATCAAGTCAACTCAAGCCTCCACTCGAGACCGTGCCATCCAAAACATCTGCATGCTAGTTTTGTATCAGCTAGAGCTGAATAACGGGCTGAATAATGAGTCGACTCGAGGATTTTTTATGTTGAAAAATTATAACTTGCCCAAATGCTTTTCTCTTCAATTTTAGTTTTGAGACATCTCTTTCAAGCCTTGCTTTAGGTGTTATTCATACCTTAAAAGCCTTCAATATTTTGTCAATGATCCTTAAATGCACTTTTTAGAGATTTTCCATTTGATACTCTATAATTTATTCTGAAACATGATCTCAACCAATTCATTAGTCAAAACAATATACTCAAATATTTTGTTCATCCTCAAAATCAATCCTTCGGGTTAATAAGGTCGATGTTGGCTGAAGGAGTACTATAATCATAACTTTTTATGATTCTGATTCTCTATTTTAACCTCTTCTTCTTTTCTTATGGCTTCTTACTTTTGTCTGCACTCCTTCTTCCCCTTTCTTCATTTTTCCTCATCCCGAGTATTCTGCCTTCATCGTCCTTGTTCTCTCGCAACCTCTTTGTTCATCGGCATCCTTCTCGATCATCTTTCATCTTTTCGATCTCTTTCTTGAGTTTTTTGATTTATCTTAGGTCAGTCCCTAATCCCTATCCTTTTGATTTTTAGCTTTCTTGTATTCTTCGATTTCTTTAAAGTTTTTCTAGGTGGGTATAGCTATTCCTCACCATCGAGTTTTTATCACTCCTTTTCCTATATTTTTCAGTGATTTCATTTGATTTAGTCTGATCTAAATGTCATCCGAGGTTTTCTGATCTAGTGGTTCTAGGAGTTCGGCTGATCTAAGCTCCCAAAATCTCGAGGCCAAGATGAAACTTGAATCCATAGTACCTCGACCAAATTTCATATTGGAAACCATCCCCTATTTCTTGACTATTGAAGACCTATCATTAACTAGGATTCAGTATGGGGTGCTTGTTGAGTACGAGTTGGAGCTTTCTGGACTGAGCGGCCAAGCTTGCACCCCTCTTTCAGGTCAGTTTTGCTTATATTTGGAGGCATTCCATGCTGGATTATGACTTCTTCTCCCTACCTTTATTATTTCTTTTTTTTATTTTTTAGATATTTTTGTAGCTTCTATAGTGCCGAACTCCTTTAGGTTCATAATAGGATTCCTTGCGCTCTGTATATCTGCTGAAGTTTGGTCCACGATATTTTTCTGAACTTACTTTATCCTTAAGCGTCACCCTATTATGAAGGACTAGTGGTATGTCTCACTCCGATTTGGCAACAAGAGGTTGCTCAAGGGTGCCCCCTCCTCGATTCATAATTGAAAAGAGAAGTTCATTTTTCTTTCCTCTTCGAGCTTAGATTTAGGACTTTCGTCCTGAAAAAATTTGAGAGATTCTATCCACCGAGCCCTAAGGTTAGAAAAAGAGGACCAGGAGTCGGTTAGCAAAATCAAAAATTTTTGAACTCCTTCTGTGTTCGAGCTATAATAAAAGAATAAACTTTGTTTAACCTCGATCTCAGCCCCTTGAATCCAACAGGTATATGGCCGAGGTTGTGGATTCCTCCACTTCTTTTCTCTTTCTCCTTTCTGATTGTACTTTTGCCTTTCTTATTGTAGAAATAGATCTCCAAGCGGTTAAGATGCTTATGAGGAAACTCCCAGCCTATAAGAGAAAAGGAAAGGCACCGGATGAGAGCTCGAAGAAAGCGAGGGTCGACATTTCAATCTCCATGGCTCTCGTCAGTGCCATGGGTGCCCCTAAAATTGCCTACAAGGTTGAAATTCCTTCCACTGTCGAGTTTGATCCTGCTGCTGGTGTGGTCGATCCTCCAATGTCATCGAGCTTTTCTGCTAAAACCCAAGTCCCAAAGCCTTCCCTCGGAAGGAAGAAAGAGGCGGGGAAGAAGAGGATTAAAAGTGCTATGAGAAAGTCCCAATGAAAGGTCCATCATAATGGATCCAACAACTCCAACGAAGAAATAGGGTAGAACCCGTGAGGACATCGGAGGTAACTGGAGTGGAGAAGGTGAGGCCATCGATGGAACTTGTAAAATAAAGTCCAAACCAAAGATGGGTGGCTCTGGTAGGATCCTTTGATGCTCAAGTTAATTTTTCGATCAACTGGAATAGAGTGCATAGGATATAAAGAAGTAGAATGATGGAAAGAAGAAGAGAGCCTGAAGAAAATATGTCTAGAGGATTTCTTTTATAGATGGAGCATGTAACAAATTGATAGTGATAGCCATAATCGTCTGGCAGTGGACCGCTCAGACCAAATAAAGTTTGTTACAGAGGATGATCATTTATCACGACTTGTAAGTTGTGTAGATCCCCTTGTTGAAGTTTGGATGTAGATTGGAGATTTTGGTATCTATAGTGAACTTAAGATCAATCGGGGGCTGTTAGGGGCAACGTCTAATTGCTTCAGAAAGTTTGCAAGCTTCCTGAGTTGTACATAAGTGGGTGCCCCCTAAGTCAAGATCTAAGGCTTCCACACTCTCTCCCTTGTGTAGCGATTGCTGTGTGTTAGTGACTTGATGAGATTTTCTTCGATTATTCCCATCGATAGGTATGGCTGGGATTAAGTAGATCCATGACTGGAGCATGATTGGAGAAGTTCATTCAGAAGGAATGTGACTGGGAGAGTTCGTCTGGAAAGAGTGCGATTGGAGGAGTTCGTTTGGAAGGAGCGCAACTGGAGGAGTTCATCTAATAGGAGTGTGACTGGAGGAGTTTGAAAGATAATGTTAGTATAATAGTAGTTCTTCTTCACCATTCAAGGTCGTATCACTGGGCTTCTATGTGCTTTGGAAAGGTTCTTGTAGGTAGTGTGTGAAGGAAAATCCTGATTTTTCGGACCAAGTTCGTTCAGATCTGATCAGATCAAGAGATATATTTCAAAATTTTTTCTCTTTGATCTAAATTAGATCTAGGATGCTTCAGATCTAATTCTTATTATTTTAATAATTAAAATAAAATTAGATAAATTAAATCAAATTTAATTTACCTTGAAGTGGATAATCCTATTACCCGATGATGATCCTATGAGCAGCGGAAGGTTCTGGATCTAGCCACGCAAGTGCCTGGCCTCTACCGATATTCACTCGGACTGGATTTAGAGATCCCCTTCTTCTCTATTACATCTCCAAAAATTAGATCTGGATCTGATCTGAAGGATCTTCAAAACTCTTTTTGAAGATCAGCAATTGTCCTTTGCAGCAGTGCAGCCTTCTAGCTTTCAGTCGTCTTTTCTCTCGTCTGGATTGCACCAACCAAGGTCCAAAACACTTTTGAACATGGAGAGGAGAGGGAGAAGGTGGGTTTGGCATGGAGGAAGAGGGGGGAGGCAGCCTTGGGGCATGGGATTTCAATTCTTCAATTATAATTTGAGTTGGGCGTAGGGTCTTATTTATAAACTGTCTGTGATCCAACTTCTCTTCTTCCTAACCAATCACAACTCTTTTTGAAATCAGATCTAAATCTGATTGATGGGAATAGAATACCCTAGATTCCTTCTTAGAGGGCGCCTAAGATCAGTCAAAGTTGGTTCTTAGGAGAACTCTAATCGGAATCCAAAAAGGAGATGGAGTTCTTATCCAATAGGGACTCCTGGGCACCTCCAACATGGGCACACGCCAAGGGTGGCGTGCACCCTCCTTCTTGCTAGGTTTTGGCAGGGGGACAGGCCCCCACCAGCTCTTCAATAGGTGAGTGACACATGGACAGAAGTCAAAGTGTCAATGGTCAATGTTTGACCAGTCAAAGGTCAACTTTTGACCAAAGTTAAAGGATGAGAAATGGCAGGTGACCAAAAATGGCAGATAATGTCTTACAAAATAAGACAACCTTTTCTGACTTGGACAAGCTCCAGTCAGACCAAATGAAGGCCTCTGATCGAGCACAAACTTCTTTGGCTCAGTCAAGACAACTATTTATGATAGT